>JABUQX010005047.1:0-2500 GCA_015478945.1 Trachelipus rathkii
ACAAAATATGACGAATCAATAGATCAATAGATCTGTAGATCACGAATGGGTAGGAGGGTGGAATGGGTAGTTTGATTAACTGATTTACTGATTTACTGCTTTAAGGTATGTAAAAATGCAAAAAATTTTTAAGTTATAAACATAAAAAGAATAAATTTTTTAGTAAAAACAAAATGTTTAAAGAAACAAAACAAAAATAAATAAAAGTTTTTGTGTTATGTTATACAAAATATGACTTGAATCAATAGATCAATATATAATGGAAGGGTAGGATGGCAGTTTGATTTACTGATTTACTGATTTACTGCTTTAGGGTATGTAAAAATGCAAATTTTTTAAGTTATAAACATGAAAAGAATAAATTTTTTAGTAAAAACAAAATGTTTTAAACAAATAAAATTTAAAAAGTATAAAAAAAAATTAAATTGAAAGCAAAAATTAAAAACAAAAGAATAAATGTAAAATGAAACTATAAAATAAAAATAGCAAACAATATATTTTAGTTGATGATTATAAAAAGAAAACGAGATTTGAAAATAGAAATGTCAGTCTGAGACTAAACGAATGTTTACAAACTCAGCACCGCACCGGCTCCAGCACCGGTGCCTGTACCAACTCTGTCTCCTTCTCTCCTTCTTCCTCCTTCCTCATTCCTCCTTCTTCTCTTATGCACTCCGTGCATTTCTACTTCTTCTATACATTATACAAATTTCAACCTTCTATGACCATTTCCAGATTTTGGAACTCAACCCATCACACGTTGGGCGTAGCGGTGCGGTGCGGTGCTGAGCAGTGCTGTGCGAGGCAGAGTGATGACGCATACGGCGCGGGGACATGAACGGCTAAAAATAATAATCGCTAATTAAACATTTACTATTTATTTATTTTAATTTTATTTTATTTTTATTTTAATTTTTTTATTTTTTTTTTTTTTTTTTTTTTTTTATTTTTAATTTTTTTTTTTTTTTTTTTTTTTTTTTTTTTTTTTTATTTTTTATTTTTAAATTTTTTATTTATTAATTATTTATTTATTAATTATTTATTTATTTTCATTTATTTATTTATTTATTTATTTATTTATTAATTTATTTATTTATTAATTTATTTATTTATTAATTTATTAATTTATTAATTTTTATTGTTTCGAAAAAAACCTTCGGTTTTTTTCGTCGGTGGAAGGGTGGAAATTCCCACGGTAATTAAAAAATTCCCACGCTATTCAAGGGTCGATCTTTCACTTCCGGCCTTCAATATGGACGCTCAACTACTATATATATATATATATATATATATATATATATATATATATATATATATATATATATATATATATATATATATATATATATATATATATATATATATATATATATATATATATATATATATATATATATATATATATATATATATATATATATATATAGGGGCCTATATATATATATATATATTTTTTTTTTTATTTTTTTTCATTTTTTTTCTTTTAGTTTTTTGTAAACTTGAGAGTAGGCCCACTATATGAATTGGATGTTAATATAAAAATCCGTAAAACAATTGAAGCTTTATTTAATAAATAGAAATTATAACAGTCTCCCCATTATTAAGATTCTTTCTTTTGGCTTGGTAAGTTTCTTTATAATTCGGAATTTTCTTCTTGAAGCAAGCAAGTGAGTCCAACTGTTTATGACGAGTGAGTGGGAGAGACTGACTAAATAAGTAAGCTGAGCAAGCCTTTTATACTTTTCAGCTTGAACTTAGGTTACAAATTTCTCTAACATAAATAATGACAAAAGTATAAACGCAAATACAAATTTTTAAAAGTTTTACAAATGTTTATACTTAGGCTTGCTATATTACTTTCCGCCCTAGACACGGAGTGATAAAGTATGTTATAATAATTATACAAGAAATAATAACTAAAATACATAAAAATACAATAATGTTATATATACAGAAAATAAAAGGTGCATTCAAACACAAGCATATTTGGTTATATCCGTTAGATATAAACAAACATACAAACATTTAAATGCATAAAAATACAAAAATGTTCATACATAATTATTGATATGAAACAATTGAATTATTCACAAGTTAAATAGGCCACATCGATCGAACGTTGAATCCAATGAAAGGTCCAGTATAAGGCGTTTCTAATGTATCCATGATTTGATCAATGCGCACGTAAATAGTTTTCAAAGCTGTAGTTACGAGAGAAACATTGCTTGACATATGTAGAGGCGAAGTTGCTTGAAATTTAGGTCCTTTATTTGAAAAATTTCTTCATACATAAAAGGGAGAGGTCACAGAACCATTTAGAATTCGAAAAGATCAGAGTTCGTAGTGGAATCCAAAAATGAATTTCTGCCCATAATCCAAACTTAAAATGATGAAAGAAATCCATACCGTAAAAGAAGTTACATATGTAGAGGCGAAGTTGCTTGAAATTTAGGTCCTTTATTTGAAAAATTTCTTCATACATAAAAGGGAGCGGTCACAG
>JABUQX010005047.1:7500-22500 GCA_015478945.1 Trachelipus rathkii
AGGATACGAACCCTTACCACGCGGTCAACTTTATGCCCTTTAGTCCCCAGGACCAAACGTGAGATCTGGTAATGAGATATTTTGAAATCAGGTCAATTTAACCGAGTCCGTGAATTCCCTATAATAATAATAATAATAATAATAATAATAATAATAATAATAATAATAATAATAATAATAATAATAATAATAATAATAATAATAATAATAATAATAATAATAATAATAATTTATATATATATATATATATATATATATATATATATATATAACTTGTTTGACCTATATATATATATATATATATATATATATATATATATATATATAACAATAATATATATATATATAATAATAATATATCATCTAGAAGCATATGTATGTATGTATGTATATGTATATATATATACAATCTTAATCACTACGTTACAATTTACTTATATTTATACAGCCAATAACAATAGTATATTATATATATATATATATATATATATATATATGGGTCATTGCCCACGGTAATTTTGTCCTTCCTTTACGGGCTTAGCCCTATTTTGATATTTCGATCACATCTACACACGTGCGCGTACGCACACACATACACACCCTTGACAGACACCATGGGTCAATTTTTGCCCACGGTAATTTTTTGTCCTTCCTTTACGGGCATAGCCCTTTTTGATATCTTAACCTTGTTTGACCATGATATTTCGGCCTTGACCTTGCAGGATACCATAACCTAACCTAACCTAACCTAACCTACACCTACACCTAGCCTACCAACCTAACCTAACCTAACCCTAACCTAACTTCTAACCCTAACCTACACCTACACCTAGCCTACACCTACACCTAGCCTACACACAGCCTTCACCTAGCGTACACCTACACCTAGCCTACACTCAGCATACACCTATCCTACACCTGCACCTAGCCTCCGCAGCCTTGAGGCTCATCCAGGTAGCGATGCCTAGCCTCTGGTAGGGATCTGTGCTAACAGGTTCACTTACACTCACACACTCGAAGCTCAATTTTGTTGCCTCATCTTTGATGAAGTCATCTTTGATACCATCTATATTGATGATTCATCTTTGATGACTCATCTTTTGTCTACCTCTAGATCATAAGCCGCCCACCAGGCCGCAGCAAGCCCCCTCCCCGCAAAGGATGGAGGATCCGCACCCGTAGGTGCGACCCCCCGAGCGAATGAAAAATATATATACTATAAGTCATTCATTTTTATTTCATACTTAAACATTTCAAAGAATTTCTTTTCAAATATACTATGAGTCATTCATTTTTATTTCATACTTAAACATTTTTTATTAAAAACATTTTCGCGAACCTAAAACTGTAACTCATTACAGACCTATTATTTAACACATATATTTATTAACATTATTTTTACTTAATACTTTTTACTTAATACTTTTTAATTTATAAATTTTTAAAAATTGTATGTAAGAAGAAAAAAAACCAGAGTGTCTGATAAATAAACATTTTATTTTACTACAACTGTACGAAATTTTATTAAAAACATTAACATTACATACCTTAAAGCAGTAAATCAGTAAATCAATAGAGGTGTTACCTAACACCTAGGGGATTAGTAGGCTTTTGTTTTACTGCTTTACTGCTTTAACTCTCTGCTTTACTGCTTTAACTCATGTTTTACTGCTTTAACTTATAAGTTTTACTGCTTTAACTCACATATTTATTAGCATTACATACCTTAAAGCGGTAAATCAGTAAATCAATAGAGGTGTTACCTAACACCTAGGGGGGATTAGTATGCTTTTGTTTTACTGCTTTACTGCTTTAACTCATGTTTTACTGCTTTAACTCATGTTTTACTGCTTTAACTTATATGTTTTACTGCTTTAACTCATATATTTATTAACGTTACATACCTTAAAGCAGTAAATCAGTAAATCAATAGAGGTGTTACCTAACACCTAGGGGGGATTAGTAGGCTTTTGTTTTACTGCTTTACTGCTTTAACTCATGTTTTACTGCTTTAACTCATGTTTTACTGCTTTAACTCACTGCTTTACTGCTTTAACTCTCTGCTTTACTGCTTTAACTCACATGTTTTACTGCTTTAACTCATATATTTATTAACATTATGTTTTTTATTTTGTTTTAATACTTTATTATTATTATTTTTATTATTATTTTTATTATTTTTATTATTTTATTTTTATTTTTATTATACTTAGTGTTATTTACTTCATGCCTATTGTTATTATTATTTAGAACACACACACACACACACACACACACACACACACACACACACGCACACACTTACACTTATACACACATTCACTATGACACTTATACACACATTCACTATGACACTTACATTTACACTTATACACATGCGGTCACACACACACACACACACACACACACACACACACACACACACACACACACACACTTACACTTATACACACATTCACTATGATACTTATACACACATTCACTATGACACTTACATTTATCCATAGACACTTACATTTACACTTACACTCACACACACAGATTTACTTACACTCACACAGATTTACTTACACTCACACAGATTTACTTACACACACACACACATATATACACCACACATCCACACACACACACACACACACACACACACACACACACACACACACACACACACACACACACACACTCACTTACACATATAACGTATAATTTATTAAAACATTTTATGTTTTAATTAAACATGTACATTTATATTACTCATTCAAATATAACTAAAATTATTTCAAAGTTTCTTAAAACTTCTATAATAAATCAATCATTATCTTTGAACAAAGAATTTATTATTAACTGTTAATACTTTTTGTTTATAAATTTTATAACTATCAAGTTTTAAAATAACTTTTACTAAAATTTTATGAAATTTTATTAAAAACATATATTTTACATACCTTAAAGCAATAAATCAGTAAATCAGTAAGGTCAGCCCCTAGCACCCCTCTACACCAAGCTATGCCACGTTTTGTTCTTTTTATACTTATTACATCGCTAAAGATGATGTAAAGCAGTAAGTCAAAATAACAAAATAATTTCTTCTCTACTAACATAACATGTATTTTATTAAAATCATTCTTAGTTTTTATTTAAAAATAACAATTATTCACTTACATTTATATTATTCACTCGATGTTAACTAAAAATATTTCAAAGTTTTTTAAATAATTCGGATTTTCTTTATTATTATTATTATTATTATCTATGTACATTGACAATCCATCGAGAAAACACAACACGCACTCCTTACAGATACGAAACTGACCTCTCTCTGTAAAATGTGTTGAAATAAATACTTTAGGCCTAAATTTAGGATAATCCTTTTTGTATCCCGGGGTGATTTAAGCCTAATTCCAGGTCAAAATATATTTCAAACTGACCTTTTTCTGTAAAATGTGGTGCAATAACTACGTTAGGCCTAAATTTGGAGCCTAAATTTAGAGATAAATAACTTTTTATTAGACGGGCTAATTTGTTCTAATTCCAGGTCAAGGTATTCCAGTATAGACAAGAATCATTGTTATTATTATTTTTATAAATATATTTCAAACTGAAACATGCTGGATCGGTAAGATCCTTTAAGCAGGTAAGAAGGAAATGTTTTCCTTACTTGTGATTGGTCGGAGTAGTTTTCCCCTAGTTCATAAGCTAACCACCAGGGCTCAGCATGAGCCCCACCCGCAAAGGCAGCCAACCCCGCACCCGCTGGTGCGTCCCGCCGCGTCCCCGCCCGCCGCGTGCGCCCGCAGGCGCAATATTTCCGCGTTCCGCCGCCGCGTGCGCCCGCAGGCGCAATATTTACTCGAGAATGAAATTCTCTATATATATATATATATATATATATATATATATATATATATATATATATATATATATATATATATATATATATATATATATATATATATATATATATATATATATATATATATATATATAATAATAATATATATATATATATATATATATATATATATATATATATATATATATATATATATATATATATATTGTGTGTGTGAGTGTAAGTGTCTATGGGTGAACGTAAGTGTCTATGTGTGTGCGTATGTGTGAATAAGAGATATAGTGTATGTGTGTATAAGTGTAAGTGTAAGTGTCTAAGGTAAGTGTAACTGTTTATAAGATGAATCATCAATATAGGTGGTATCAAAGATGACACAATCAAAGATGAGTCATCAAAGATAGCTCACCAAAGAGCAGAGGTACCAAAGCTAAGTTATTAAAGTTGAGCATCAAAGCTGAGGCATCAAAGCTGAGGCTCAAAGTTGAGGCATCAAAAGCTGAGACATCAAAGTTGAGGCATCAAAGCTAAGGCATCAAAGTTGAGGCATCCAAGAAAGCTGAGGCATCAGAAAGTTGGGAGCATCAAAAGTATCAGTGGGTAGATTGCGTATGTGTGCTGAAGTGGAGTGGGCATGTGTTCATAAATAATAATAACAATAATAGTAATAAAGAAAAGTAATAACACTAAGTATAATAATAAAATAAAAATAAAATGTTTTATAAATTATACGTTATATGTGTAAGTGTGTGTGTGTGTGTGTGTGTGTGTGTGTGTGGGTGTATGTGTGTTCTAAATAATAATAACAATAGGCATGAAGTATAATAATAAAATAAAAATAAAATGTTTTAATAAATTATACGTTATGTGTAAGTGTGTGTGTGTGTGTGTGCACGTGTGTGTGTGTGTGTGTGTGTGTGTGTGTGTGTGTGTGTGTGTGTATGTGTGTTCTAAATAATAACAATAGGCATGAAGTAAATCACACTAACGGAGGGCAGGCACACATGCAAATTTGCGCCTGCGGGCGCACGCGGCGGGCGGGAACGCGGAAATATTGCGCCTGCGGGCGCACGCGGCGGGCGGGGACGCGGCGGGACGCACCAGCGGGTGCGGGGTTGGCTGCCTTTGCGGGTGGGGCTCATGCTGAGCCCTGGTGGTTAGCTTATGAACTAGGGGAAAACTACTCCGACCAATCACAAGTAAGGAAAACATTTCCTTCTTACCTGCTTAAAGGATCTTACCGATCCAGCATGTTTCAGTTTGAAATATATTTATAAAAATAATAATAACAATGATTCTTGTCTATACTGGAATTACCTTTTGACCTGGAATTAGGAATAAATTAGCCCGTCTACAAAAGGCTTATCCTAAATTTAGGCTAAATTTAGGCCTAACGTAGTTATTGCACCACATTTTACAGAAAAGGTCAATTTGAAATTATCATCACCATTACTAGAACCAGCACTAAATGGGTTCGTAGTTTGTTCAATCACAAGTGAATAACTTTATCAATCCTAGGCCTTTTAATTATAAGCTTATCCATATTTTTCAGTATTACTTTGTCAGATAATAATAATAATATTTTTAACCACCTCCACTACTTCTTTCGGAATATTTTTAGTTAACATCGAGTGAATAATATAAATGTAAAGTGAATAATTGTTATTTTTAAATAAAAACTTAGAATGATTTTAATAAAATACATGTTATGTTAGCAGAGAAGAACTTATTTTGTTATTTTTATACTTATTACATGGCTAAAGATGATGTAAAGCAGTAAGTCAATAGAACAAAACGTGGCATAGCTTGGTGTAGAGGGGTGCTAGGGGCTGACCTTACTGATTTACTGATTTATTGCTTTAAGGTACGTAAAATATATGTTTTTAATAAAATTTCATAAAATTTTAGTAAAAGTTATTTTAAAACTTGATAGTTATAAAATTTATAAACAAAAAGTATTAACAGTTAATAATAAATTCTTTGTTCAAAGATAATGATTGATTTATTATAGAAGTTAGGAAACTTTGAAATAATTTTAGTTATATTTGAATGAGTAATATAAATGTACATGTTTAATTAAAACATAAAATGTTTTAATAAATTATACGTTATATGTGTGTGTGTGTGTGTGTGTGTGTGTGTGTGTGTGTGTGTGTGTGTGTGTGTGTGTGTGTGTGTGTGTGTGTGTGTGTGTGTGTGTGTGTGTGTGTGTGTGTGTGTGTGTGTGTAAATCGGTGTGCGAGTGTAAGTAAATCTGTGTGTGTGTAAGTAAATCTGTGTGTGAGTGTAAGTAAATCTGTGTGAGTGTAAGTAAATCTGTGTGTGTGAGTGTAAGTGTAAATGTAAGTGTCTATGGATAAATGAAAGTGCCATAGTGAATGTGTGTATAAGTATCATAGTGAATGTGTGTATAAGTGTAAGTGTGTGTGTGTGTGTGTGTGTGTGTGTGTACCGCATGTGTATAAGTGTAAATGTAAGTGTCATAGTGAATGTGTGTATAAGTGTCATAGTGAATGTGTGTATAAGAGTGTAAAGTGTGTGAGTGTGTGTGTGTGTGTGTATGTGTGTGTTTGGATAGTGTGTGTATGTTATAAATAATAATAACAATAAGAAAGAAGTAAATAAAAAAATAAATATAATAAAAATAAAAATAAAATAATAAAAATAATAAAAATAATAATAAAAATAATAATAATAAAAAGTATTAAAACAAAATAAAAAACATAATGTTAATAAATATATGAGTTAAAGCAGTAAAACATGTGAGTTAAAGCAGTAAAGCAGAGAGTTAAAGCAGTAAAACATATGAGTTAAAGCAGTAAAACATGAGTTAAAGCAGTAAAACATGAGTTAAAGCAGTAAAGCAGTAAAACAAAAGCATACTAATCCCCTAGGTGTTAGGTAACACCTCTATTGATTTACTGATTTACTGCTTTAACATATTTATTAACATTAATACTTAAAACAGTTAAAATCAGTAAAGATATATGAGTCAAAGCAGTAAAACATGAGTTAAAGCAGTAAAACATGAGTTAAAGCAAGTAAAGCAGTAAAACAAAAACCTACTAATCCCTTTGTTGTTGCTAAGCAACACCTCTATTGATTTACTGATTTACCGCTTTCAAGGTATGTAATGCTAATAATATGTGAGTTAAAACGAGAGTAAAACTTATAAGTTAAAGCAGTAAAACAAGTTAAAACAGTAAAGCAGTGAGTTAAAGCAGTAAAGCAGTAAAACAAAAGCCTACTAATCCCCCTAGGTGTTAGGTAACACCTCTATTGATTTACTGATTTACTGCTTTAAGGTATGTAATGTTAATGTTTTTAATAAAATTTCGTACAGTTGTAGTAAAATAAAATGTTTATTTATCAGACACTCTGGTTTTTTTCTTCTTACATACAATTTTTAAAAATTTATAAATTAAAAAGTATTAAGTAAAAAGTATTAAGTAAAAATAATGTTAATAAATATATGTGTTAAATAATAGGTCTGTAATGAGTTACAGTTTTAGGTTCGCGAAAATGTTTTTAATAAAAAATGTTTAAGTATGAAATAAAAATGAATGACTCATAGTATATTTGAAAAGAAATTCTTTGAAATGTTTAAGTATGAAATAAAAATGAATGACTTATAGTATATATATTTTTCATTCGCTCGGGGGGTCGCACCTACGGGTGCGGGTCCTCCATCCTTTGCGGGGAGGGGGCTTGCTGCGGCCTGGTGGGCAGCTTATGATCTAGAGGTAGACAAAAGATGAGTCATCAAAGATGACTTCATCAAAGATGAGTCATCAAAGATGAGGCAACAAAATTGAGCTTCGAGTGTGTGAGTGTAAGTGAACCTGTTAGCACAGATCCCTACCAGAGGCTAGGCATCAGTTACCTGGATGAGCTCAAGGCTGGGTGGAGGCTAGGTGCAGGTGTAGGATAGGTGTATGCTGAGTGTAGGCTAGGTGTAGGTGTACGCTAGGTGGCAGGCGTGTGGGCTATGTGTGGAGTGTGAGCTAGGTGGCAGAGTGTGAGTTAGGTGGGTTAGGTTAGGTTAGGTTAGGTTAGGTTAGGATAGGTTAGGTTAGGTTAGGTTAGGTTAGGTTAGGTTAGGTTATGGTATCCTGCAAGGTCAAGGCCGAAATATCATGGTCAAACAAGGTTAAGATATCAAAAAGGGCTATGCCCGTAAAGGAAGGACAAAAAATTACCGTGGGCAAAAATTGACCCATGGTGTCTGTCAAGGGTGTGTATGTGTGTGCGTACGCGCACGTGTGTAGATGTGATCGAAATATCAAAAATAGGGCTAAGCCCGTAAATGAAGGACAAAAAATTACCGTGGGCAAAAAATGACACATATATATATATATATATATATATATATATATATATATATATATATATATATATATATATATATATATATATATATATATATATATATATACTGCCTCTCTCTCTCTCTCTCTCTCTCTCTCTCTCTCTCTCTCTCTCTCTTATTTTTATATATATATATATATATATATATATATATATATATATATATATATATATATATATATATATATATATATATATATATATATATATATATATATATATATATAAATTATTATTATTATTATTATTATTATTATTATTATTATTATTATTATTATTATTATTATTATTATTATTATTATTATTATTATTATAATTATGATTATTATTATTATTATTATAGGGAATTCACGGACTCGGTTAAATTGACCTGATTTCAAAATATCTCATTACCAGATCTCACGTTTGGTCCTGGGGACTAAAGGGCATAAAGTTGACCGCGTGGTAAGGGTTCGTATCCTTTCGGTGGCTATATATTTTGATTTATAACCGACGGAAAGAACTCGAATCGGTGAAGACGATAAGGTTTGAGGTGGTAAGGAAGTTTAAGGACAGATAAAAAGGGACGGTGGAAAATCGTGGCATGACCACGTGGGCGCAGGTGTGTGTGTGTGTGTGTGTGTGTGTGTGTGTGTGGTGGTGGGACGTTATCACACAAAGCTTGATGTATTAAAGTTATATATATATATATATATATATATATATATATATATATATATATATATATATATATATATATATATATATATATATATATATATATATATATATATATATATATATATATATATATATAGTGAAGATGAATTTGAAAATATAGTATGGTTCTCAGAGAATCAATAAAATATTTGTTAAAAGTCTTTAAAAACAGCGTGTTTTCGTAAAAATAAAATACTTGCCTTGAACTCTCGTTGTTTCAAGTTAAAATAATAATAATTACAACGTATGAAAGTACACCTTAGCTATTGGCCTTTCTACTTAGCGGTTCTTTGTGCGTGGTTCTTTGCTACGAATGCGACGGACTCCGCGGAACTTGTTAAAAAACGCGACGATGGCGAAGACGATGAATTTGCGATTCATCCCGACGAACGCGACGATGAATTTGCGATTCATCCCGACGATGATTAACAAAACGCTTTATAAAACAAAATGGCGGACGCAAGTCAACAAGGTTGTTAAAAGGTTCAGGAAAGAACATGAATAAAATAAACTACACAAACTTAAAAATAACTAACTAACGTATCTGAAAAAAAAAAGAGGGTTCTCAAAAAATTAGGGTTCTCAAAAATGGACCGTAGAATACAAAAGGTCAAATATTCAAAAAAGGGGGTTCTCAAAAATTAGGGGGGCAAAATAGGGGGGTGACACGTACGACGGATGCTCCACATCCGGCTGGCACACCCCTTCTTCGAAGGGGTGCCAAAAATTACGGTGCCAAAAAAGCCTCAGGAAGGTTCCTGGCTGGGATGATCTGCGGCGGCACATCGGTGTCCGGAATCCCCTTCCTACTACTTGGATCGATGATAGTTGTGGCTTTAAACCAAATATCACCTATATATATATATATATATATATATATATATATATATATATATATATATATATATATATATATATATATATATATATATATATATATATATATATATATATATATATATATATATATATATATGTGTTTGTGTGCGCGCGCGCGCGTGCGTGAATCGAAGTATTAACACACCTTTTTTTTTTTTTTATTCCAAACAAAACAAAATTAAAAAAAAAAAAAGGTCTGTCTCATTTTATACTTAGACGAGGAGGGATAAGGACCAGAGGACAGGGGAATTAAAATGTATTGGATAACGTCTTCACATCTCAAAAAAAAAAAAAAAAAAAAGCCTTAATACCTTAGAATTACTTAAAAAGTTACCTTCATGCTTCATGGTTATTATCTTTGCCAGAATGCTGCCAGCAAGGTTATTGTCTTCGTCAAAATGTTGCCAGCAATAGAATTTCAAGAATATTTTAGAGATAATTAGTCAAATATATGAAACGAAAGATATAAGTTATAATCGAAATAATTTTAAAACTGCTTTATATTGTTTAGCCACTGAATTGGTTACCAAACCTTTTACAACAATGAGTGAAGAGAAACTGAGTTTCGTAAATATATTGCCATAGATACAGACTACTATTCATTCGTATACATTAAGGGATTCATTCCTCTATTCATAATGATATTTCAGCCACTTAAGCCTTTCAAGGTTAATGTTAAATGAGACTGACAGACAATGATATTACGTTATACGAGTCATTGGGATTTCAGTATCTCATGCAGGTGAGTGTTAATAGATGCAATATAAAATTGAATGCTGGTGCGGTGCCGTGCACCTATTTTCTGTAGGGATAATTTTCCAAGGATGCGTGGTCGCATGTCAACACTGTTGAATACAAAAAGCGTGAGGAACATGACAGGCTAATTGAATACCTCTAAAGTGGTTGAGATACGAGAGTTGCAATGCCATCGAATAAAGGAGGAGGTTATGAAAAATTAAGTTAATAAATAATTATTGTAACAAATCCCCCTGCAGTAGAATACCATGTAGAAATATCAGAAACAGAAATTATTATTCTGGAGTGTATGCGGCAACAACGCAATATATATATAAAGTATTCAAATATATATAATATATATTATATTATAATATATTATATATATATATATATTATCTATAGTATATATATATATATATTATAATATATATTATTATATATATATATTATATATATAGATGGCTCATGTCTATTATTTGTGACTAATGTGTAGCCGAAGTCATTTTTTTCATAATTTCGTTATCGAAACAAAATGTACCAACAGCGCGCGTAACGAACAAAGTTGAACTTATTTTCGATACATTTTTAACTTTATTACAGGATGTTTAGTTCTGTGAATTTGGGTTTATATATATATAATATATATTAATATATATTTTTTTATATATAATATTATATATATATATCATATACTATATATATTTTATATATATATATATATATATATATATCTTTATATAGTATAGTTATATATAACGTTGTCTTACGTAAAGAAGGTTAAGTTAAGTTCGTTAGGATCACGATAGATTTCTAATATTTTTGAGCTTTGAATCTTTTTATTTAACAATTACAGTTTTTATTTTGACTTTATCAACTAAAAGTGTGTTCGAATTCATTGCGCAATCGATAAGAATTAACTCACTCACGAGAATAATAGACATGAATATATATATATTATTATATATATAGTATATATATACTAATATTATATATATATATTATATATATATATTAATATATATATATGTTATATTATATATTATATATCTAATATATATATATATATATATATATATATATATATATAGTATATAGCATCAAAACAGTAATATATATATATATGGGGTTATTTAGGGGGGGGGGGCGCCCCCAGAGGGGGCCATGGCCCCCCCGAAATTTTCTTAGACATTAAAATTTTTAGTATCATATTCCCGTTAATAAATAAAAGTGCAAATTAAATTAATTTTATATAATTCGTCGCTGGTAGGAGCAAAATGTCGGTAAGTCCACTTTAGTTTAAAACCTAACTTGAAACACCATCAGAGAATACTCGATGCAACACTTAGAATTTCAGCTGATTTTTGAAGAATGTGAAGCGCATCCTGAATATCGAACTGAGTATTGAAAATGCTGTACCAAAATTTAACAAATTCCAAAAATAACAGACCCAACATTCTATCTTCCGAACCCAGCGCACAGACTTATTATCCAGCATATCCCATGTTTTTATACATTTTTTTTTATGGCTTTAATATCAGCATTAGGAGAGAGGTTTTAAATTTTCCTTGCAATTGTCATACCGAACGGGTGTAATGTGCATATGAGAAGATAAAGATTTGTAATATTTTAACAAGGAGAATCTCGAAGCAAAAATGAAGATCTTTCAGTAAAAGTAGAATGGGATTTATGGAAGTTGAAATGGCATCAACAAACAGCGCCCAAAAAACGCAATAGATGGACTAGTTCTTGTTCGCAGTCACAATTTCCAAATATTTACCTCTTGTTGCAAATACTGGCACTTTTACCCGGTGTTTAGATGCTTCAGTAGAACAGAACTTTTCAACATCTAGAATTTTGCTGTAAGCGCCTACTTATGAATACTATAGGAGATGACAGACGTATTGCTTGATCTCCTCTACTACATCGAAATATTCGAAATAAAGTTGAGAAAGTTATCTCGGACTTGTTCATTCTAATGTCAGGCGATAAATTTAACAATGATAGGTAGCCTTTCACTCTTTAAATCTCTCATATTTAATTTTCGCCATTTTTTTTCTGAGGATTAATATTTGTCCTTCCATTTATATATATATATATATATAATATATACTATATATATATATTTATATATATATATATATATATAAATATATATATATATATATATATAGGTTTATATATATATATTATATATCTTATATATATATATACTTATATACATATAATATAAAGACGAATTTTTGTTTGGCCCCCCCGAAAAAAATTTCTGGATACACCACTGTATATATAATATATATATATATATCGGTATATATATATATATATATTATATATATTATATATATGTATATAATATATATATATAGAGTATATTATATATAGATATATATTATATATTATATTATATATATATATATATATATATATATATATATAATATTAATTATATATATATAATATGTTCCAATATAGGTCCTATTCTGTTTTACGAATCCTTTTTTGTTTTTTAATTTTTCTTTTTGGTTTTTTTAATATATTGCTATTATATGATACCACAATGAATTTACGTGGTAACGGACATGATTCAAAAGCTCGAATTTTTTTTTAAATATTTTCTTAAAAATTTAAAATATGTTCAATATTTTTTCAAAAATGAATTTTTTTTTTTCTACACTTACAGAAAAAGTCAATTACATATTTGGATCCCAGCGTATACAGGGCTTATTATAAAGATGTAAAAAAAAAAATAAAAAAAAATATAGGCCTATTTTTTTTTCTATTATGAAAATATCTCGAATATAAGTATACGACACTTAAGAGAAACATTACATATTTGGCATCAGCGTATAAAGCTTCTTACAAAAATGTAAACAAAAAAATAATAAAAATAATAAGAGCGGGGGTTCGGAGACCCTCCGGAAATAGTCCTACCCTGTCGTTCCACCGGAAGGCGAGAGACCCCGACTCCTGCATCTTTGCGGTTTACCGTTGGGTATTCCTCTTAGTTAAAAAAAAAAAAAAAAAACTGAACGGGCCGTAAAACGTAAAGGTCCTATATATTTTGAATCAATGTCCGTTACAGAACTTAAACTTGATTGTTCGGATCCATATACTAGAAATTATTAAAAAAAAAACAAAAAAATTGATACTAACGGAGTCGTAAAACAGAAGAGGTCCTATATATATATCAGTATATATATATTATATATATTATATATATAATATATATTATATTATATAAATATATATATATATATACTATATTGTATATATATTATAGTATAATATATATATATCATATTATATATATAATTATATATAATAATAGCTTCTAGAGGAGCTTAAGATTGGATAAGAACTATTGATTTCTTTCTACAAAATCCTCAACATCTTTTCAGAAAATCTATCACAGACTGAATTGATTATAAATTTTATTATGCACTTTCAACATAATTTGCCATCACTTTCCATTAAGTTTCTATATTGCAGACCCCATCATTCATATAGTGCAGCAAACTGCTCTTAACATATTGAAAATGTGATGTTTGAAGATTTCGCCGCGGAAAACATCGTTACAAAATTTTTTTCAACCAATTTGGCATTTGCAACTTAATCATGCTTTCTGTTCATTAATTATGAAGAAATCAGAATGTCTCGTGTCGAAATCATGTTAATGAACAGAATCAAAGATATGTCATGCCCGTTTCGTTTGATGTTAGAAACCAGTTCTTGAACCATAAGATCCGATCTTTTACTTTACAAATACAAACTTTTTGCAGTGATTCAATCCGATATCTATTAAAAATTTTGCAAATTTTTAAAATAAATGTGATCACAAATATCACATTTAGATAGTTAGGGATTTTAGCATTATCCTACACTCACAACGGCAATGCCAAAAGAAATTCTCTAGCTCTGAAAAAGTCTCAAATAAACTTTCCATTATAAAGGGGTGGAAAGTTAACATAACTGGCTTTAATGAGTGTTTTTATAGCTACACAATGTAAATTGGAGGAAAGGATATAATAGTTTTGTTGTTCAAGAGTAGCCAAGAAGAAGAATTTCTTTGTATACAAATATAATAGCATCTTTTTAATGTATTTTTTAATTGATAATTGATTTGATTTTTTTTTCCCTTTAGTCTTATAGGAAATCTATGATATATAATATTTATATATATAATATAATATATATATATATAGTATATAATATTATATTAAATATAATAATGATATTATATATATATATATATATATATATTATTATATAATATATATTTATACCTATATATATAGTATATATATATATATATATATATATATATATATATATATATATAATATATATATATATATATTATTATATATAATATATATATATATTATATATATATATATATATATATTATATATATATTAAATATATCATATATTTCTTATCCTAACAACCCGCAAAAAAATTTC
>JABUQX010005047.1:25000-27500 GCA_015478945.1 Trachelipus rathkii
AGTAAGTTCATAGATGGTTTACCAATAAACTCATTCAAGCTGTTAAAAAATGATCCATCTATATCTCCATGTTTGAATGCATAAGGAAGGAAATTCCAATAAACCATAAAAAAATTGACAACTTTAAACAAGTCAAAGGAAGCCTTTTGCAGAAGCACATGTCATTTTACAATGAAATATTTAGGTGACCAGCTAAAGAAAGTGAAGAACTCTGGTAGAGACTGATAGTCCATATGATTATGTATCTTAGTAGTAAGATATTAATATTATATCTACTAAAACTTTTTTTTTGAAAGGGTTTTTGATAAAATTGTATTTTTAAACAAATCCCTGTGTATTGCTACTAATATTCCCAAGAAAAAAACAGCATTATGTGCAAAACTAATATACTATAACTACTATATATATATATATATATATATATATATATATTATATATATATAATCATAATATATATATATATATATATATATATAAATATATATATATTATATATATATATATAGCTATAATACTATATATACTATTATATAATTATACTATATATATATATATATATATATCATACTCAGGGTGCGTTTATGCAAATTTTCAAGTACAAGTACAAGTACTTCAAAAAATGTACTTAAGTACAAGTACTTGAATTTGTTCACTGTGCAAGTACAAGTTACATGGTATCAAGTACAAGTACAACGTACTTTATGAAAAACTTTGCCATAAATATATTATAAAATAGTACTTATACTTAGAGCTCTCACTATATATATACTATATATATATATTATATATTAACAATATATATTACTAATATATATATATATATATAATTATATATATATATATATATATATAGTATATAATTATATATATATTTATATATATACATATATATATATATATTATATATAATTATTATAATATATATATATATATATATACTAATATACTACTATATATATATTTATATCATCATCATCATCATCATCATCATCATTATCATTATCACCACCCATACTTTCTCTCCCCAAGACTGGAAGGTAAGGTTGCGTAACAATGCACCGCGCATTTTGATTAAAAAATAGTATAGAATTGAAGCAAGTAGAAACCAGCAAGCCCAGCCTTAACGCCCCCTTTATACCAATTAGTTGAGGAATTTCGTCGCAGTCAGAAAAAACCACCCTACGACGACTTCACGGGACTTGTGATGGAACCTCACTATGACATCTCGTCAATGTGAGGTTCATTCCTTGGCTCAGGTGGGCTACAACCATACCTCCTCACAAAACCCCTCCACTTCTAACTCCTGTTTATGCACCCTTTCCTATCTCCGCTCTGCCAAATCTCACATTTCTCTGCTCTTTCCTGGGTGGCATTTCCTTTTTCTGACTCACTACTCCACGTTTTTCTTGCGGTCTCCCATCCTGTCGATTCCCAACACACAGCACCACTATACATCCGCTGTGTATAACATATCCTCCCGTCAACAGACGACTGTAGTTCTCCATCCTTTCGTCACATACTCAATAACACCTCAACGTGCTTCCATTTATATCTCATTTACCCCATTCTCCACACCAAATACAACTCTCTAATACGTTCATTCCTCATTTTATCATTTCTTTTCACACCTAGCACGACACTAAGATTGTCCATCTGAACCCATTGTACTTTAGATCTATACCTCCTATTCCAGACCATAGTCCCACTACAATACATTAACACAGGTAACAGCATATCCTCATGTAAAACCCTAGCGCACTAAAGACAGTCCCTTTACATCCACCACACGGATTTAATTGCCACCAGTCCACGTCCTGCCTACCCCACGCATTCTTAACCAACCTTTCCCTACTACACTTCCTCTGCATCCATTCCGCACTCTCTTTCTCATTCAACTCATCGCCTCTGATCCTTACCAAATATTTATAATCCTCAAGCGACCCACTTCTTTCCCAGCGTATAATCAGCTTCTCACCATCTACGATAACTTCAAACCTTACTCTTGTCCAAGTTTAATTTCAAACCCCTCCTTTTACACACCCTACCAAATCTCTCTAGCAGTCCTCTCAAATTCTCTTCAGATTCGCCTCACAAAACCAAATCATCCTCATACAATAGGTAGGGAACCCTCCACTCTCTTCCATTTTCCATCATTCTAATATTACCTTTGTCCCCTATCTGCTAATTCCACTTCATAACCCTCATTATCAATATACAAGATTGGATCGCAAGGAGACACTAGCCACATTCCCTGTCTTACTCCGCTATTAATATATAGAACCTTATTCAACTCGATATATTCTTACACACGCTTTCACAATCGTCATACATACTTTTGATTCCATTCAGAAGCTTACCACCAACACCAAATCTCTAACACCTGCCATAGACCTTCCCTATCAATCCTATTATACGCCTGTTGCAAATCCATAAATCCTAAATAAAATTTATTCTTCTCCTCCCGCATTATCCCAATCATTTGTTTCAATGTACAGATTT
>JABUQX010005047.1:37500-43083 GCA_015478945.1 Trachelipus rathkii
ATCCATTTTTAATTACTTTATTAATTATAAATATTACTTATTATATATAATCCAAAAGTGAATTTTAAATATTTAAATTATTTTTTTTCATTTTTGGAAAATTTTCAAACTCCTTTAACTGGCATTCTGATCTAGTCCAAATGATAGCTAAACCATGGTTAAAAACTCCGGCAAATGTGATAGGGGCAGATGGAAGTAGAGCTCTTATTAAGTTCTTCTGTCCTTACACTTTGCTTGTCCCTTCTCTTCTAATTTATTCTCTTTCCTTCTGATCTCAAATCCAAACTGCTTCGACGAAACCCTTCTGGATCATATATATTATTTATTATTATATATATATATATATATATATATATATTATATATATAGATTATATATATATATATATATATATATATATATAATATATATATATATATAAAATCTGCTATAATATATATATATTATATATATATATATTATATATTATATATATATATATAACCTATAATATATATATATATATATAATTATATATATACTATATAATATATATACTATATATATATATATATATATATGATACTTATATATATATATATTATACTATATATAATAATAATATTATATATATATATATAATATATATATACTAACTAACACTACACTCACCTACTATGTATATATACCTTATACGCAGAGGGTGTGGCATCGTTACTCAAAATAAGTAGTCTGCCGTTACGTTATCCGCTTACCTGTTCGGAAAAAATGTAGTTGCTGTTATCGATTATTCCGTTTCTTTGAAAGGAAAAGTAACGAAGTGGCGTTACTCCGTTACTTTTAGTTTTTCAATATGACATTAATTATGGTATCTTGGGCAATTTATTGGTTTGTGATATTAACATTGTTGCAACACCTTAAACTTATTATTTAAAAAAGAAACATACCCCTATGTAAGACCCTAGCTCTCTAGGACTTAGTCCCTTTGCATCCACCAACGATATAATTGCACCAGCCACCCCTGCCTGCCATTCACAACTTTCCTACTACACTCTGCATCCCATCCGTCACTATTTCAATCCAACATATATACTAAATATGTATAAACCCAGACACTTGTTCCATAAGCGCTCACCATCAGCATAGCTTACACACTCGAAGACGTGTCTCCTCTTCCATAACCATAACCTTACTCTTATTACTTTACTTTCCAAAACATCTCCTTTTTACCACACCCTGCCCAAATCTCTCTACCAACCCCTCAAACTCTTTAGATTCGAAACACAAAACCAAATCAATCCGCATTATAACTAGCCTAGGCATCCCATCCACTAACTACTCCATTCTCCATCATTCTAACGAGGATTAGTGAGTCGGAGTCGGAGTCGGACAGTCGCTAGTCGAGGAGTCGGAATTTTGAAGAAGTGGAGTCGGAGTCGGTCAAATTTAAGAGGGTTGGGTTGGATCGAGTCTGAACTCCACAACCCATGATTCCTAACATCAATACACCCTGCCCACTACAAACTCTAATTTTTCATAAACCCATCCATATACAAAATTGAATAAACCAAGCAAGACATATTCAATCCCTCGCCTCCCTCCTCTATTATATTAAAACTAAATTTCCAAACCCCTTTTTTTTGTTTTTCTTCAAAAAAAACCTTATTTCCCCCAATATTTATTACACCACGCATTACTATCTTCATGATATACTTTTGATTTCCATTCCAGAAGCTTTACCATCAACACCATATATCAATAACAATTGCCATAGAGCTTTCCGTATTAATCATTTCAGACGCCTGTTTGCAAATACCCAAAAAAACTAATTACAATTTATTCTTCTCCTCCCTCATTTTTTCAATCATTTTTCAATGTAAAAAATTTGATCCACACATCCCACCACTTATTAAGCAACTTTGTTCTTCCCAATCGATCCTTAGTTAACTCGACGCATTCTTTCGACCAAAATATAAGTATATATCTTCCCTACTACACTTAATAAACTAATTTCCCTATAACTCCTATACAGTTACTCTAATCTCCATTACCTATATAAGGGTTACTATTACTCTCTCCTCCAATCCCTCGGAACTATGCTCTTCATAAACATTTTGTTACCACAACTTCCAAATCCAATCACTCACCATCTCGCCGTTCTTGATCATTACACCGGTAATTTCATCTATACCTTGCAGACTTTATCATTTCTTCAAACTTTCTCGCTCTACACTTACTCCTCCTCTAACTAATGACCACATGCCCAAAAATATCTATTCCTTGCACCATCAAGCCCACACACATTCACTGTCACCTCTTCATTACTGTCAATGTTATGCAGATTTTCGAAGTGTTCCCAACCACACTCTAGTTACATTCATCTTATCAGGTTACGAAAGCACCATCCTATTCATTATTATATGCAAATTCTTATTATTCTTATTATATATATATATCTTATATATATATATATATTATAATAAATATATATAAATATATATACTACTATCATATATATATAATATATATATATATATAATTATAATATATATAATTTAGTAATATTAATAATATATATATAAAGGACTTTTTTTAGGCTAATCGGGGTGGCCAATATGGCTATCAACATTTCAAAGGAAAGGCGAACAATAATGTAACGGACTAAAAAGTAACGGAGAAAAAAAATAACGGAACTTATTCGGAGCGTATCTAATGAAAGAAACAGTAAACGAGTCGTTACTCCGTTACTGAAAAAACTAGTTTCCGTTAGTAACGGAGTAACGGATATGCCCAGAGTAACGGATCGTATGCCCCACCTCTGGTATAATTATAATATATAATATATATTAATATACTATATATATATATATATACTATATATCTTATATATACTACTATATATATATATACTATAACATATATATATATATTATATTAATATATAAATATATCATAAAATATATATATATAATACTAATAATATTACTTATATATATATAAATCTAACTATATATTAATATATATATATTATATAGTATATTATATAATATAATATTAATATATATATATATATATTATATATATATAATTATTATATATAAATATTATATAATATATATATAATATATATATTATATATATATATATATATATAACTATCAACTAAAATTTTGCAAAATTTCTATGACCTCCTCGGATTTTCTTTAAAATTGGAATTCTTGTAGATCTTGTTGAAAAAAACATGAATGGTGTTTGGTTGCAAATTTTTGGGTCAAACAAGGTCAATTTTCAAAAAGTGCCCGAGGTCAACAATTCGGCTCTAATAACAACTTACATGCGATCGTGCGTAAATTAAAAATTTTAAAAGCCTTGATTGTTCCATAACATTTACCTCTACTTTGCAATATTTTACATAAGATGTCACAAAAAATAGTTGACCTCTATGTGAGATTGACCTCGAGTGACCTTGGAAAAAAAGTTATATTTTGATTTTCCTTGCGAATTTGGCCACTTCATGTGCTGCTTCAACTTAAGTGCCTAATTTTGAAATAATGATAGAACAAATTCCGTATATATCATATACTATTTATATATATATATATATACTATATAATATATATATAAATATTATATATATATATATAGATATATATATATACTAATATACATATATATATATATAATATATATATATTAATAAGATACTATAAATATATATATATAGAGGGTGTTGCCGGATAATTCGTCACCAGACAGTTAATTTTTGGGAAAGATAGCGGTATAGTATTCAAATATGAAATATCGAGAACGATGTATGTGTGAGCGACACCAAACACTTGAAGCTAATTATATATTATATACAGATTATATATCTTAAATATAAATAATTATATAGTTGTGATGAGTGTATACTCCACCACGAACTAGATTACATATACTTACACGATAAAAATAGCATTAATAACCAATGCGATACATAAGTTAAGATTTACATATAAATAGCTTTCACTAACTGGGTAAAAGCTATACTTTATTAATGACCAACTCATTTTAAACAATAATAAGGCTTTGAAAATTCTTGTCATCAGACTTGTACCACATCAGTACTGGATGATGTAACTTAGATTTAAACATCTCTGCTAAACTCATACTGAGGGCGCTCTCTCATGTGCCGACGAATATCTAACTTTTTCAAAATCTCTAAGTATATATCATAAATACACGCAAATTTATCTTATGACACCAAAGACCGTGTTTTCAATAGTGAGTGTGAAAATAATTATAAGCGATGTCTATGTGATGAAAATACTGCATAAACCGGCAGAGAGATAATCACCAGCTAGATAAAAAAGTCCATAAACGATCAACGGAAACAAGATTCATACAATTACCATCTGTTTAGCGATAATCATTGCTGAATTCATGACGTTCTTCTTGACATCTAGCAATCAACGAATTCTAGCATCCCATCAATGACGAGTCTTTGTATTCAGATATGTGGTCAATAACAGAAATAAAAAAAAGGGGACCCCCCCAACACTATCATTGAATCGAAGAATCAACGTATGAAGCATTGTGGTATAATCATTATCAATATCAAAAGCGAAAAGCGTTGGAATTAGCATAAACATCCATGATTGCTGGCGTGATAATTGTCTGAGTTGTTCCTTTATTTTTGCAGAAATCTGCCTCAGAGGAAGTCTTAGCATGCCCATTCAACCAAGCTGGTAGCTTGTGGACGTCCTTCAGGGTCTGAATCTCATTTACGACGAGATTGAGAGGCAAACTTTTTCCCTGAAAGGCTCAGAAGCTTTTGTTTTTGAAGCATATTTGAGAATTATTATTTCAAAGAGCAATAAAGTATATATGGGCTCGAATAGCTAAATACTATTATAGATCCATTTATCCTATATAGATCTATAACTCATACATATAATCAACAGTACCAACTTATAATATGTATATATACGACTTAGATATTATTAATATTACATACTACTTATATATATATAGACCATATAATATATATATATATATTAGATAATAGGTATATAATATATATAGTATATATATAAATATAATATATAACCTTTTTTAAAATGAGTTCGGAAGCTGACGGGAAAGAGGTGGTTGGGATAGCAAAAGAGTTTGGTCCAGAGCACGTCCCTGCCTACATAATATATAAATCATACTATAATATATATTATAATATATATATATATATTATATCTATAATATATATATAATTATATATACAATAGTTAAATATATATATATAAGATAATATATATATATATATATATATAGTAATATATATATATATATATAGTATAATATATATAAGTATATATTATTAATATTATATAATATTATAATATATATATATAGGGGCATATATATATATATAGATATATATATATATAATATATATATAATATAAATTAAATAATATATATGATATATATAATAGTTATATATATATATATAATATATATATAGATATAATATATATATATATGATATATATATATACTATATACATATATATTATATATATATATAATACTATATATACTAAATATATAATACTTATATATACTATCA
>JABUQX010005048.1:0-5000 GCA_015478945.1 Trachelipus rathkii
GGTTAGTAGTTTATTCGTACGTTTTAAAAACTGTTAACCAACTACGCTTTTTAAATAAATATCAAATTTTGGGGGGAAGGGAAATTTAACTCCATTTCCGAGCTGTCAATAATAAAAAGCTGCTAAAGCTATTTTAGTTATCTTTTTCCATCCAGTAACTCAAGTTATCTTTTTCCATCCAGTAACTCAAGTTACCTTTTAGCGTCAGTAACGCAAGTTACCTTTTTCCAACCAGTGACTCGTTACGTTTTCCATCCCGTAACGAAAAGTTACCTTTTTTCATTGGTAACTCAAGTCCAAGTTAAGTTGCGTGAAATATTAAAAGGTGAAAGTTTATAAATCCTAATCAACATTTTTAACATAACTTCTAGATTGGTTTACGGATTCTTCATAGGAATTGAGCTGGCACTTTTATTGAAATATTATTGTTTTAACAGTTTTCATTGGTTGCTAGCAGTGCTTAAATTACACTCAGAGGATTGTTTAGTAACTTCATGGTGTGTAGGTTTGTTCGTGTGAGTGTCCGGGTCTTGTAAGTATTTTGTTGATTTCATTTATCTAGGTTGAACTTTACCATTGTCCTTATTAAGTAACTCTCAGAGTCGCATTTATCAAGTAACTCTTCGTAGTTGCCCTTAGTAACTCTTCTGAGTTGCTCTTGATGACTCTTCTGAGTTACCCTTAAGTAACTCTTCTGAGTTACCCTTAAGTAACTCTTCGTAGTTGCCCTTAGTAACTCTTCGTAGTTGCCCTTAGTAACTCTTCGTAGTTGCCCTTAGTAACTCTTCGTAGTTGCCCTTAGTAACTCTTCTGAGTTGCCCTTAGTAACTCTTCGGAGTTGCCCTTATCAAGTAACTCTTCTGAGTTGCCCTTAGTAACTCTTCGGAGTTGCCCTTATCAAGTAACTCTTCGTAGTTGCCCTTAGTAACTCTTCTGAGTTGCCCTTAGTAACTCTTCTGAGTTGCCCTTATCAAGTAACTCTTCGGAGTTGCCCTTATCAAGTAACTCTTCGGAGTTGCCCTTATCATGTAACTCTTCGGAGTTGTCCTTATCAAGTAACTCTTCGGAGTTGCCCTTATCAAGTAACTCTTCGGAGTTGCCTTTATCAAGTAACTCTTCGGAGTTGCATTTATCAAGTGGCTCTTCAGAGTCACAATCGTCTTTAACTACATTGCTGAGAACGGAGGAAGGGGGTCACAAACTTCGCAAACTTCCCCGATGAGAGATTAATATTCTTTCAACAACCAGAATGTGTCGCCTTCAAGTAATCATTCTTTACATCATTGGTGAGTTGTGATCCATTTTCTTTGTTTTAAGTTATGCATTCAAAATCACTTATATCTCTTTCTTTACAATACAGCACGCCACGGGACGGAATAGGAATGTCCTGCTTTTGACCATCATCATAGAGTTGTGCAGAAAAAAGAAGCCCATTATCCGTTGCAGAGATGATGACTATTTATTTAACATCTGCTTCTGTTTATATAATTTAAAAGAATTGGGCAGATTTACATTATTTGTTCCAATAATTTATAATTAAAACTATTTTTGTACCAACTATAGCTGTATTTTGTTTCACTAAAATATGCGAAAAGAGCAAGATGTGTTTTTTCAAATATCATTTTCCTTTTTATCATTTTGCTTTTTTTATTATTATATATATATATATATATATATATATAATAAAAATATATATATATATATATATATAATATATATATATATATATATATATATATATATATATATATATATATATATATATATATATATATATATACAAACTAAATAATCGTACGTCTGCCATTAAGGTTCAATGAATTAAGTGCAGAAAGTTTCTGCCAGTTGTTGCAACGAGTCCGAGTGAACATATTAACAAACGTCATACAAGAGAGGAAGTTATTTTATGATATGGTCGAAAATTTATATTTGTTTTTCAGCCAAAGCTGTAAAAGATGGGAACTTTTGGAGTCGTCGTCTCTGTCCCTCAAAAAACTTTGTCCTACTAGATGGTCATCGAGATTGGACTCTTTGAAAGCTCTTCGTTACAATTATTCTCTTATAATGAGAGTTTTATCCAAATTGGTTCTGCAATCTACAAAACTCGATGAAAGAGCAAAGGCAAATGGATTGAAAAAACACATGGAAAATTTTGAATTTGTTTTCCAGGTCGTTTTTCATACATTAATACTAGGATCTCTTAACTTGGTTTCGAAATTTCTCCAGAACAGTAACGCTGATCTATCAAAAGAAACTACTGTACTTCATAACATTTTAAACAATACTATGACAACTGCTTCTGCTGTTGCCCAACAATGGTGTCTTGATGCCATTTTTCCAGATCATAGAGTTCGTAGAACTAAACGTCATTTTGATGAGATAGTCCAGGATGAGCGTTTATTAGATCCGTTGAGGTATTATCAAACTGCTGTATTTTACCGAACATTGGACACAATTATTGTCCAATTAAAAAAAAGATTTGAAAGTATGGACCATTTGTCTAGTCTCTTTATAACGCTGACTCCAGAATTTCTTTCAACATCAACAAATGAAGAATTGCAGAAAAAAGCTGAAATTTTGTTATACGAATATAGAGAAGATCTCACAGAAAACTTTCCTTCTGAAATTCAAAGCTTTCGAGTGACTCTTATGAAAGATATTAGATCAAGAACATTAATAAGAGATTTGGCAGGTTTATTATTAAGTATACCAGATGTTTACATCGCGTTTTTGCTGTTCTTGACATAACCTGTAACTGTGGCAACAGCCGAGCGGACATTTTCCAAGTTAAAATTGATAAAAAATTACTTACGTTCTACAATGTCACAGGAGAGATTAAGTGGACTTAGTATTTTAAGTGTAGAATGCAACATTGCAAAACAAATTGACATCAGAGAGGTTATTAATACATTTGCATCACAAAATGCAAGACGGCAACGGCGATTTCAGAAGTAGTAAGTAAACATGTAAACATTTTTGTTAATTATTACTATATATAATAATGTAATATTAATATATATATATATATATATATATATATATATATATATATATATATATATATATATATATATATATATATATATATATATATATATATATAGTAATGTATGCTTATTGGTGCTAACATATATATATATATATATATATATATATATATATACTGTATATATATATATATATATATATATATATATATATATATATATATATATATATATATATATATATATATATATATATATATATATATATATATATATATATATATATATATATATATCAGTATTTTGGCAATTTATATCGCAGCAATGGGAGAACTTCAATAATAATATATATATATATATATATATATATATATATATATATATATATATATATATATATATATATATATATATATATATATATATATATAATAACGTATATCTATATTTAACATATATATATATATATATATATATATATCAGAGGCGACTCCTACACTCGTGCTTAGCACGAGTTATTATTATAGAAATGAACGATATTCTTCAAATTTTGCAGTTATGATAAAATTCTCTTATTTTTTTGTGAAAATAGGTCATCTGAAAGAATACATTACATTGTATAAATGAAAGATTATGTAAAATTTAAACAAAAAGTGTAAGCATCATCGTCATTGAATAACCCTATTTTTAATCAATTATAAATTGTAACGGCTCGTACCTCTCCAAAAATACAGAGAGCAAATTTCAAGACGGTCTATACAATATATTCGTGAATTGAAATTTTAGAAAGTGGTTTTTGCCTGTCTAAGCATCTATTAAATAAAAAAAAAATTTAAAGAAAAAAAATAAAAAAAAACATTTACTTGTTCTTAATGCACATTTCGGATAAAATAATTCATATATTTAAATTCTAATATTCTGAATTTGAAAAGAAAACTAAGATACCCATAAAACCATTGCTAAAAGAGAACTGTAGGAATGGATAACTCAAATATTTTATAAATAATTATTAATTATATAAATAAATAAATAAATAAATGAATTAATGAACTAGATGCTGAATAATAATGTGCTTTTTCTTTTTTTAGCTGAGTTTGATAATATAATTTAGCACCTTGCCTCCGTAGAAGTCCTTTAAAGAAGAAATTTTGCCTCAAGGCCCCGTGTCCTGCATTTTCGTAGCGAAAATGTTTATGATTTCCTGTTGTATAAAGGTTGTAACATTTTTTAAAGATTTAATTGATTTATTTAATTTAATGTATGAACTAAAAAATAGGGTAAATATGTATATCGTGTTCTATTATATATTCGAAAATTAAAGGTTTATTTTTGTCCTCCTTCTCTATTTGAAAATTGCTAAGTTTACACAGAAAAGGTTATTATTAAAAGATTCAAAATTACAACTAAAATTATTAACAAAAATATAGTATATTTATTATATCTCTCTCTCTCTCTCTCTCTCTCTCTCTCTCTCTCTCTCTCTCTCTCTCTCTCTCTCTCTCTCTCTCTCTCTCTCTCTCTCTCTCTCTCTCTCTCTCTCTCTCTCTCTCTCAATATATATATATATATATATATATATATATATATATATATATATATAAAATATTTTTATATATATTTTTTTTTATTTAAAAATAATATATATATATATATATATATATATATATATATATATATTTATATATATATATATATATATATATATATATATATATATATATAATAAACTTAATAACAACATATATATATATATATATATATATATATATATATATATATATATATATATATATATATTAAATAATTTTTTTTTATTTAATTTTTAAAAAAATTTGATTTCTTGCCAAATTTCGAGAGGAGGCTTTGTGGAAAATCCTCAAAATAGACAAAATAAGAATAAGGTTTCTTTTACGTTGCCATGACAACCAGTGTTTTGAAAGCATTATAATTATGCTTTCTTGGAGGCACAAATCAAAATTCCTCCAGTCAATGATCCTTATGAAAAATAATGTT
>JABUQX010005048.1:20000-27500 GCA_015478945.1 Trachelipus rathkii
GCAGAGAAAGAGGGTCAAGGGAGTCAGAAGTATGGGACGTTTATAAGTCTCTTAGCCTTTATCCTCAACCCTATCCAAAAAAAGAGTTAGAACAAGATATATATATATATATATATATATATATATATATATATATATATATATATATATATATATATATATATATATATATATATATATATATATATATATATTATATATATATATATATATATATATATATATATATATATATATATATATATATATATATATATATATATATATATATATATATATATATATATATATATATATATATATATATATATACATATATATATATATATATATATATATATATATATATATATATATATATATATATATATATATATATATATATATATATATATATATATATATATATATATAAATAAAAATATATATATATATATATATATATATATATATATATATATATATATATATATATATATATATATATATATATATATATATATATATATATATATATATATATATATATATATACATATATATATATAATAACATATATATATATATATAACAATATATATAACATATATATATATATATATATATATATATATATATATATATATATATATATACTATATATATATATATATATATATATATATATATATATATATAATATATATATATATATATATATATATATATATATATTAATAAAATTTTACATTTTTAGAAGTAAATTAAATTTAAATAATAGTTCGGATCATTAATTCTTTAACGTCGATTAAAACTTGTAATATGACCTAATAATTAATTGTAGAAATAAGAAAGTTTATATATATATATATATATATTTATATATATATATATATATATATATATATATATATATATATATATATATATATATATATATATATATATATATATATATATATATATATATATATATATTATTTTTGTTTATTGTGTTTATATACAGAAATATATATATATAAATATAATAATATATATATAATAATAATATAAGTAATATATAAATATAAAAAATATATATATATATATATATATATAAATATATATAATATATATATATATATAATATATTAGTCTGTAAAGTTTATATATATATATATATATATATATATATATATATATATATATAATATATATATATATATATATATATATATATATATATTTATAATTTCCGTCTAAAGGGTGGAGTATGTGCCTATGTAAACATAAACACTCCTGTAACACGTCTCGAGAATCTCGAATCTCCTAACTTCAATGTTCTGTGGCTTAAAATCTTTCTTCCTTCTACTACAATAATCTTGTGCTTCTGCTACTGTTCTCCTAACACAACAGATTTTCACGCCTTTTTTGAATACCTTACTACTTCTCACGAGACTGTTATATCTTCTCATCCAAATACTGAGGTCCTCTATTTAGGGGATTTCAATGTACACAACACTGAATGGTTGGGGTCTTCTCATACTGATTTAGGTGGGGAGGAGGCCGAATCATTTAGCATTCTCAAAGATCTGGAGCAACTAATTAAAGAACCCACACACATTCCGGATCGTCCCAACCAATTCTTGAACACACTTAACCTATGTTTCACCACTAGTCCTTCTCTCTATAAATACACCACCTTAGCTCCTATTGGTAAATCTGACCACAACCTTATATCTCTTAATTTTACTACTTTCTCTCCAACAGCTCCATCCTGCCCTACGCGTTTTTTCTGGCACTTTGATCAGGCCGATTGGGGGCCTTGCGTTGCTTCTACGCTAACTATAATTGGAATGACTGCTTTGTCTCTGGTGACGCTTCGACTTCTGCCGATAAGGTGGGGCTGTAATCGTTGATGGGATGAGCAGGTTCATTCCTTCTTCGATAATATTTTCTCCTCATAATCCATGGTTCGATCGTGTTTGTTCTCTGGCCATTCAGGCTAGAGACAGTGCGTATCGGAGTGGAAAATTCTCGTTCTCCTATCACTCTTGCTAATTTTCATTCAGCTAGAAATCGTTGCAGGGATACTCTTCGACGAGCAAAGCGGGCTTTCATCAAACGAAAGTGCGCAAACCTCCTTGGTTCTCCTACTGACAAATCTTTTGGCCTCTTGCCAAAAATATCTCTAACAACTTCTGTAAATCTGCCATCTCCTCTCATTCGATCTGATGGTTGTGTTGCTAATTCTCCAACTGAAAAGGTCAACCTCTTCGGCCTCCTATTTTACTCTAACTCAACCCGGGACGATTCTGGCATTCCTTATCCTCCTCCTTCTCCTCTCAGGTATCCTATGCCTTTGCCTGTGATTACATTCGAACGGGTGCATGGGTTCGCGAAATCTACCAGCGCGTTAGGAAGGCAGGGGTGGCGGATGGCATTCCTCCCGAGTTTTGAGAGTGTGCTTCCGCGCTATCCCCTCCCCTCGTTCAACTATATTCTCTATGTCTCAATACAACACTTTCCCTCAGTGTTGGAGGCACGCACATGTCCAGCCTATTCCGAAAAAAAGGAAGCCGCTCTGATCCTTCCAACTATCGCCCTATAGCTCTCACTTGTATTCTATCCAAGATCTTTGAAACTCTTCTCAACTCTCATTTCTTAGATCATCTGGAAACTCATTCGCTTCTTCCCGATCGCCAGTACGACTTTCGCTCGAGATTACTGGCGACGTCATCTTTCTATTTAACAGATTTATGGTTTTCCGCCCTTAGGAACTACGGGGAGACTTTCGTGGTGGCGCTTGACATATCCAAAGCATTTGACCGGGTATGACATGCGTCACTGCTCTCCAAGCTCCCTCCTTTGGGTTTCCTCCTTCTCTTGCTTACTTGTATCTAATTTTCTTTTTTAAATCGCTCAATATCGGCTGTTGTTGTTGATGGGGCGACTTCTTCTTCATTATTAATAGTGATGTTCCTCAGGGTTCTGTCTTATCTCCTACTTTATTCCTACTTTTCATTAATGATCTTCTCACCTGCACATCTAACTCTATTCACTCATATGCCGATGACTCGACCCTTCATTCTTCAACTCATTTCAATTCTGCTCCTTCTTTTACTTCTAGAATTGCCTCTCGTCTTAATCTTTCGATTCTATTCTCGCTGATCTGGATAGAATTTCCGGGTGGGGTCGTCTGAACCTTGTGAAATTCAATTCTTTAAAAAAACAACTAAAAATCTCCTTCTTTAAGACACCTTCTAAATTTTCTATCTCTTTCGACGGTTTCTTCGTCTCTCTGTTGACAATATAAACATCCTTGGCCTTAAACATAAACAAAAAAATGTCTTGGAAACCTCACATCACAACGGTTGCTAGGGCGGCCTCAAAGAAACTGGGAGTTCTGTTTGGACTGCGAGACTTTTTTCCTCTTCTCAGTTGCTCCAGCTATACAAGGGCCTCATCCGCCCTTGTATGGAGTACTGCTCTCATATCTGGGGGACTCTGGTTTCACCCGGCTTTGGATGGGGTCGAGTCAAAGGCCAAAGGCTTATAAACTGTTCTGTACTTTTCAGTTCACTTGACCCTCTATCTTTGCGGCGCGATGTTGGTGCTTTATCTCTTTTCTATAGGTACCGCAGCGGCAGGTGCTCGAGGGAGCTTATCACTCGCGTACCTCCACCTTTACGACGCCCTCGTTACCAAAGGGGTGCTGTGTCTGCGCATGAGTTTTGTGTTGATGTAGGTAACTCCAGGCTAGTTCGCTGCGGTGCTTCCTTCTTTCCTGCCACATCTGTTCTATGGAATTCTCTTCCATCTTCTGTGTTTCTTCAAGCCTGCGTCTGTGCTCATCTGCGTAATTTACTTTAGTTGTTGACTTCTGAGGAGTGCAACACCCCCTCCTTGAATAGGGCTCTGCCCGTGAGTGGTGGTGACAACTGTAATATATATATATATATATATATATATATATATATATATATATATATATATATATATATATATATATATATATATATATATATATATATATTACAATATTAGTATTTGAAATTTATATATATATATATATATATATATATATATATATATATATATATATATATATATATATATATATATATATATATATATATATATATATATATATATGAACTTTACAGATAATATTAACAACATGGGACATAACCCCGAAGTTGCAATCATGGAAAAACCGTTTGGTCAACATGGAATGACTGGGCCCCAAGGTCCTCCTGGGATTCCAGGTTTAGAGGGTGAAAAGGGGTATTCCAGGTTCTCAAGGTTCTAAGGGAAAGAGGATATCCAGGAATGAAAGGTCCAAAAAGGAGAAGAGGTTAGTTTATATATATATATATATATATATATATATATATATATATATATATATATATATATATATATATATATATATATATATATATATATATATATATATATATATATATATATATATATATATATATATTGCGAAGGGGTGTGTGTGTGTGTATGTGTGTGTGTGTGTGTGTGTGTGTGTGTGTGTGTGTGTGTATGTGCGTGTTTGTTTTATAATTATAACAGTTTCAGATGGAAACATAAACAGCGTAATCATCATTCGGAATCTCAAGCTAAGTTTTTAGTGTCTTACCTTTGCAACTTTTTAGGTTTTACATATTTATTGTATATATTGCTGTACATACATATTCACTGTCACGTACAGTTTTTAGCCTTTACTTTTACTTCTAAAGTTTTAATGTAGATTACTAGTATCTTTTTTAGTGTTCGTAAATCTGAGAAGGTGTGTGAGTGCGTGCATGTTTTTAACATTTTAGGTTTTACATATTTTACCAAACATTCTGACTTAGCCTCTGCTTTCCATTTTTATAAACAGAAACTATTATTAATTTTATTTATAAAGTTTTAATGCGAGTCTCTAATACACACACACCTACACACACATACAAAAACACACACACACACACACACATACATATATATATATATATATATATATATATATATATATATATATATATATATATATATATATATATATATATATATATATATATATATATATATATATATATTTATATGTGTGTGTAATTGTACAAATAACAAGACAGCTTAAACCTGGGGGGGTATTGACGTTCGTGGCCAAGACGCTAATTTTGAATCTGTGGAATATCACCTTTCTAACTCTCATCCTAACCTCTTACTTCTGTCTGAGACCCAACTATCCAGGGATTCTTTCTCTAATAAACTTAATATCTCTAACTACAACTTTTTTCACAATTTCCGTCTCAAAGGTAGAGTTTGTGCCTATATAAACATTAACACTCCCGTAGCTATTATATTCTATGGCTTAAGATCTTTCTTCCTACTACTACCATTATCTTGTGTTTCTGCTGCTGCTCTCCTAATAACAGATTTCCCTGCTCTTTTTAAATATCTTACTACCTCTCACGAGACTGTTACTTTTTCTCATCCAAATGCTGAGGTCCTCTACTTAGGTGACTTCACTATACACCACACTGAATGGTTGGGCTCCTCTCATACTGATACAGGTGGGATGGATGCCATGTAGTTCAGTAGTCCCAACGATCTGGAACAGTTAATTAAGAAACGCTCGTATATCCCAGATCATCCTAACCAATTCTTGAACACTCTTGACCTATGCTTCACTACTCATCCTTCTCCCTACAAGTACACAATTTTCCCTCCTATCGGTAACTCAGACAACAATTTTGTAGCTCTTAATTATAACATTCTTCCTCCAGCAGCCCACCTTGCCCTAAACGTACTTTTTGGCACTTTAATCGGACTAATTGGGGGGCATTGCGTCGCTTCTTTGCTACCTACCCTTGGTATGAATCCTGTTTTGACTCGGAGGATGCTTCGGTACCTGCTCTCAGGCTCTTTAGGATAGAGATAATGCTTATCGGAAATGGAAAAACTCTCCTTCTCCTATCCCTCTTGCTAATTTTTGCTTAACTCGGAATCTTCGAAGGGATATTATTCGTCAGGCTAAGCGTGCTTTCACCAAAAGGAAGTGCGCTGACCCCTTGGATCTCTTACTGATAAAAATTTCTGACCCCTTGCCAAAAATATCTCTAATAACTTCTGTAAATCTACCTTTCCTCCTCTTATTCGCTCTGACAGATCTGTAGCTAATACTCCTTCTGAAAAGGCTAATCTCTTCGACCTCCTCTTTTCATTTAATTCCATCCTAGACTATTCCGGCAACCCCTCTCCTACTTCTTCTCCTCTCAGGTGTCCCATGGCTCCGCCTGTAATTACGCATGATCAGGTGCATGAGATTCTGAGATCTTTGAACGTTAGGAAGGCTAGTGGCCCGGACGGCATTCCTCCTCGTGTTTTGAGGGAGTGTGCTTCCAAGCTGGCGCCTGTCCTCGTTCGTCTCTACTCTCTATGCCTTAATTCTAACACTTTCCTCAGTGCTGGAAGCGCGCATATGTTCAGCCGATCCCGAAGAAGGGTAGCCGTTCTGATCCTTCTAACTATCGTCCTATAGCTCTCACTTGTATTCTGTCTAAAATCTTTGAAACTCTCCTCAACTCTCATTTCTTGGATCATTTAGAATCTCATTCCCTTCTTCCAGATCATCAGTATGGCTTTCGACTTTCGAGGTCAACTGATGACATTCTTTCCTATCTCACTGATTTATGGTCTCCTGTCCTTAGGAACAATGAGGAGTCATGTGTGGTGGTACTTGAAATACCCAAAGCCTTTGACCGGGTATGGAATGTGTCCCTACTCTCTAAGCTTCTTTAATTGGGTTTAATCTTTCTCTTTGATCACTTTTGTCTAGTTTTCTCTCAGATTGTTCCAAATCGGCACTTGTTGATGGAGCGTCCTCTTCTTTCTTTCCTGTTAACTGTAGTGTTCTAGCAAGGTTCTGTTTTATCTCCAACTTTATTCTTACTATTCATTAACGATCTTCTTAGCTGCTCATCTAACTCTATTCATTCTTATGCCGATGACTCAACTCTTCTTCCACTCATTTCAAATCTGCTCCCTCTTTCGCTTCTAGAGTTGCTTCTCGCCTTCCGCTTTCCGTATTCATGCTGATCTGGATGGGATTTTCCGATAGTCATCAAACAAATACTCATTAAAAACTCAACTCCCAACTCTCATATCTTCTTTGACGACTCCCAGGTCTCACTTGTGGACAACATAAACATTCTTGGTCTGAACATAAACAATAAACTCTCTTGGAAACCTCACATCACAACGTTGCTAAGGTGGCCTCAAAAAAGCTGGAAGTTCTGTTCAGGTTGCATAAATTTTTTCCTTCAGAACAGTCACTCCAATTATATAAGGGTCTTATCCGCCCTTGTATGGTGTACTGTTCTACATTGAGGGGGCTCCAGTTCCGCCCTTCTTTTGGATAGGGTTGAATCTAAAGCTAAAGGATTACTTTCTAACTCCCTTGACTCTCTATCTCTGCGACGTGACGTTGGTGCTCTATCTCTTTACTATAGGTATTACAACGGCAGGTGCTCGAGGGAGTTGACC
>JABUQX010005048.1:42500-47500 GCA_015478945.1 Trachelipus rathkii
CTTTTGGTCGCAACTACTTCAATAGATATATATATATATATATATATATATATATATATATATATATATATATATATATATATATATATATATATATATATATATATATATATATATATATATATATATTTTATATATTTATTTTTATATATATATATATATATATATATATATATATATATATATATTTATTTATTATATTTATATATATATATATATATATATATCAATAAATATATATATATATATATATATATATATATATATATATTTCAGGAATGTTTTCTGGCAATAGGGACATTATTAGAACAGGTGAAGTTGGAGGTATAAAAGGTGAAAAAGGTGATCCTGGGTTCCGGGTCTCCAACGGACCCCTGCAGCACCTCTCGAAGGAATGGGTATTCGAACAACTACGTTGGTGGAGGAATATTTGGTCTAATGGTTAGTGATGCCTTATATATTCGATAATTGTTTTGATAATGCTGCAATTTATTATATTTCATTTTATTATAAAGTGTTTAATTTCGAAGTAATATAATTAGTTTATTATAATCTATTAAAATTATGTGTGTGTGTGTGTGTGTGTGTGTGTGTGTGTGTGTGTGTGTGTGTGTGTGTGTGTGTGTGTGTGTGTGTGTGTGTGAGAGAGAGAGTGAGAGAGAGATTATTATTATAATTTATATAGACATTAACCAACCCTTTTAAAATCAGCCTAGAAAAACTGAATAACCAAGAATGATCATAGTACAGTCGTTAAAAAAGTTTATAAGTAACTTTTTTTTATTATTTAATTATTTAAATCAAATTAAAATTTACCTATCTTATCAAATAATTTTTTTTTTTTTTTTTTGCAATTTAAAGCCTTTCAAAAAGCCTATTTAGACATGGAAAACAGGGTTCTTCTAAATAATTGATCTAGTGATCTAGGAACATGTCCTTTTTCAAAACTAATTATTTATTAATATAAAAAGATCTCTTTTTAATATTTATTAAGTACGACTTAAGTCTAAGCACAATATAAATATACATTACATATCATGCCGAGGTCTAAGAAAAGGTGAGAAGATAAAAATAAATAAAGATCCTTTGGTATTGCAAAATTTAGTAGTCTGTAGGGGTTGATTTATCACTTTCTCACAGCAGTTTATTAGATTGTGGGCAATAAATACTACGGCCTTTAATATAATTTTTATGCAAGAGATCCTTATTATATGTTCTTGATAAATTCACACTTATTCAAAGTTATTTTGAAAAAAATTAATACCGGGCATTCGGTTTGTAATATTGTTATCATGCAACGTTTGGATTAGGTTCCTTAAATATATATAGAGTATAGACTTTCTATCTTGAAAGTTGCATAGACTGGAATATTTAAATAATATGTACCATGTATTGTTTTATATGAACTAAAATCTTTTACACCATTCGAAATTACAGATGCCATTTGTACTTAAAAAGTAATAAAATAAATAAATAAAGGAAAGTAATTATTAAAATAATTTTTAATTAGGCCCGTCCAAGAGCTCGTCCCGGTCAGGAAGATTTTATGCGGTTAAGACAAGATCATGAAGCTTTTGATATTAATCCTTTGCCACATGAAGTTATAGCTGGACCACCTGGTCCTCCAGGAGAACCAGGACTCCAAGGAATTCGAGGACTACCAGGACCTATGGGTCCACATGGTTCCCCCGGTTCCCCTGGTCCACCTGGTCCTCCTGGGCAATCACCAGAAAAGTTAATAGAAGGAACACATTATTTTCCTATACCAGGACCACCAGGACCGCCAGTAAGAATCTTTTCCTATTTTCGTTTATCAAATATTTAAAGTATATGGTTTGCTTGCTTAATATTTTATATATTTCTCTTAATTAATTTTTAGGGACCACCAGGGCCAGCTGCACCTCATACAATTGTCGAACCTCTAAGCCATGGATTCGGTCACACTCATAGAACAGGTATTATTATTATTATTATTATTATTATTATTATTATTATTATTATTATTATTATTATTATTATTATTATTATTATTATTATTATTATTATTATTATTATTATTATTATTATTATTATTATAGAATGTAATCGTCACCTAAACAGCCCTTTTCAGTTAAAAATTAACGATAATATTTTTTGATTTTGAGATTGTATAATCTTGTGACATTTTATTTTCATCAGAATAAACCGTCTCTGATTATTATTATTATTAATATTATTATTATTATTATTATTATTATTATTATTATTATTATTATTATTATTATTATTATTATTATTATTATTATTATTATTATTAATTGATTATTATTATTATTATTATTATTATTATTATTATTATTATTAATATTAGTAGTAGTAGTAGTAGTAGTAGTAGTAGTAGTAGTAGTAGTAGTAGTAGTAGTAGTAGTAGTAGTAGTAGTAGTAGTAAACTCATTTGGAATAGGCGTAAGAAATGATCTTGATCAAACTATATCGAAAAAAAAGAAATATTTTTGGAAGGGAAGTAAGAGTGAAAATTATTTAGTGTAAATGATTACAGCCACTTAAGTAGGAGGGAGTTGAGGGGCTACAGTTACCCCCCCGCGCCCCGAAATTTTGATGAAGTCAAAAGTTTAACAAAATTTTCAAATAAAAGCAATTATGAACCAGTGTATGATTATAATTGTATTTGTTACCAATTTTTACTTTCGAACAGAAAGAAATGATCATTAACAGCTTTTGAAACGAATATATTTTGTGCTTTTTTTTTGATGTGGAATTAAACAAAAGTAAATAACTCAAAAAAACTTTTATGGAAAAATGTAACGGAGGACATATTTTAACAAGAAATTACTGTTGCTTTTCTTGGTTTGGATATTTTTTTCAGGAGGGAATAAGGAAGACGATTAGACTGTTAAGGATGGAAACAAAAATGTAATAAAATAACAGTTATGTGAAAATAATCTCTTTCTTGAGGTTAAACTGTTGCGTTAATCTCCTCATACTATAACAGACACTTCTTCCGAACCCTCTTATCTCATATCTCCTCCCATGAGAAGAGCTCGTGTGACTCTTCAATGAACACATCAACACAGTCTCATACTTTCTCTACCCACAGTTCTGACCCCAAACCTAACCGTTGTGCTCATTCTTACATATACACTTCTGGCAAAGATCTGAAACACACTTCCTTCTTCCATTTCCTACACCTCCCACCACGTAAACATTTTCAAATCCATGTATCGGTTCATGTAAGCTCTTGATTAAACGGTTTGTAGGATGAATTGCCAAACTCTGGTGGATTCCATGTAATTTTAAGGTTCTGTATCTGTAATTTAAGTTTTGGAAAGAATGATAGCCAGAGTCTAAAAAAAATCATATTCAAAGCAAGATAATATTGAAACTATTATAATGTAGGAGGGAATAAAGTCAGGTAATATATTATTTAAAATTAAAAATCTTATAAGAAGAATGAAAAGATAAACTCAAAAATTAATTGTAATATATATATATATATATATATATATATATATATATATATATATATATATATATATATATAATATATATATATATATAAATAATATAAATATAATATATATAATATATATATATATATATATGCAAAGGTACGAACAGATTTGGATCCAGTTTTTCTCCCATTCCAACATTAACATTTACTTCTAGACAGTCGTTGATTCATGTAAGTACAATTTTATTTGTTGTAATATAATTTGTAATCTTAGCACATACCTTGCAATGAAAATTTAAAATTTTTGATTTAAGTTTTGTAAATAGCTCCAGATAACCTTCCGGAATTTAGGTTGTTATTAATCTTTGCAACTTTTTTCTGAGTTCTTTATACAAATTTTCACTTTCGTATGATAGAGGAAACTACTGATATTTTTTTTTAATGATATTTTCTTCAAAATTATTGATTTGTAGTTTTGAATAATTATTTTTACTGATCCATTGTTGGAAAATGTGTTTTTAATTGATATTGGAAGGAGATTGTGCAAATAATTTAGATCATATTGGACATAGTTTCTCAATTTGATTGCGAAATACTTTTCAATTTGCCAAGAACTGGTGAAATAATTTCCCAAAATTTCGCGTTTCTACTTATTGTAATGTGTAAAGTATTTTTATTTGAGTTAAGAAAAATACTATTTGTAAAAATGGTAATAACGGAAAGTGACAAAAAGTGTCTTTGCGGTTTTTTTTTCAATTATTTTCTGATTAGAAGAATAAATTATTGAAGCTACTCTTTTATGAGTAATGTCTTTTTAGCGTTGAAAATTTATTTGTAATATTTTTTTTTTATTTTGTTGTAAAGTTCTTTGGGTATTTTTGCATTATATTTATAAATTCTGAAAATTAAATACTATTCAGCAAAATATTTTAATTTAAGTTTATAAAAAATTTCAAATACATTTCCCAGCGGAGACATCTTTACTTTAAGCTTGACATAAGAGAGTGCAATGAAACATGTTATTGTCTTTTTTATCCAATTTGAGGTAGTGTATCGTAAGAAGAAATATATCGGGAATGATGTGTCAGTTGACATTCCCGGAAGGGGAAGCAGCATGTGGAGTAAACAAATGAAAACGACCTTTTAGGGTTTGCCCCACCTGTTTGGGCACTTGGGGTGTCAAGGGCATACCAGGCGACAAATCGCTGAGGTTATGCAGAGTTCTTTTAGGTGTAGTAGAAGGAATAAAAGCGGAAACATCTTCTGTTTTAAAAGTAGAAACGACTGAGGTGGGGTCAGGCTGGGAACCCAACATATGGTAATAATGCTCGCCTTGATTTAATAGCGGGTTTTCTTGAAGAGCCAGTTTCATAAAAAATTAAACCACAGACTTCGTCTCCATAGATGAGCAAATGTAACAATAAAACAAATGAAACATAAATGTAAATAATAGGATCAGCTGGAAAGGCGTATATTTCACAAGGAAAGGTATAGTCCTTCTCCCCACAACAGGTCACAGGCCAGAGACACACAACTTCTCGGACCTCAT
>JABUQX010005048.1:52500-55000 GCA_015478945.1 Trachelipus rathkii
GAAAAAATCAGTTGAAAAAATCAATTGATTTTTTCCGTGCCATCCTTGATAAATAGGAAGACCTCAGGGTTAGCTTTTCCCCTTCACAGCACCAGTCCGGCTTAAACCTAGGATCTATTACACTTGTCAATTGATAATTTTTTATTCTCATACAACTGAAGACGCCTTTATAGGGAGTTTTTTTTTATAGTTAGAATATCAGTGCACTATTATATTTTGACTGCATCTACTGAGGATGATATTATAACACTAGAACACATGGGATAATTAAGCTTTTTTAAAAAGAGTTTTATCGCTGAACACTATCAGTCGCATTCAAACGGGTCAAAAATTTCTTGCTCATCTTTAAGAATATTTCGGCTATATGCTCTAGTAGTTGGAACATTTTTAAACTATAACTTTTGTTTTGTAATTTGCAAAACTAGTCTGATTATTATAACTTCAGAATTCCAGCTAGTATTAAAACCAGATTCTAATTTGTTTCTCCCTCTAGAATCTGTAGCTATTGTAGACTTGTGTACAAAAGATACTAACTTTGAAACTTTGTCTAGTGTTATACCCAATTGTTCTGCTTCTTCGAGACCACCTTTTACTACTAACTGCAATATATATATGTTCGGTTGCAAGTGCTTCAAGCAGCTCAGAATCTGTTTCAAAACTGCCGTCAAGTCCATTACTTTCCGATTCTAAATCTTCATCTTCAGCAGTAGTTATTTCAGAGAATCCTGACAGAAAAAGAGAAGATATCGTATTTGCAGCATTATCGGTTATGATGTTTGTAATTTTTTTTAATTTGTAATAATTTGTAATTCCGTATTAAAATTCATCGTGATTTTCTCATAGTCCTCCATAATTCTGAGTGCAGTGTGACATCCACGGAAAGTTTTCAAGTTTATGCAACATACTCTAAGCACCAGTTATCTATGTAGTGAGCTATAACCCCTAAGTAAGATTTCATTTAACAATTGGACCAGATATCAAGTGTGAGAGAGAAGATTCAGTGCATTCCCAAGTTGTTTTTTTTAGTACCTACCCTAAACAGCAAGCACTTGCCGCATAAGAATTTGTTTGTTGGCTGCTTGCGCGTTGGTATCTGACAGTGAGGATCGGCTACACTCATTAAGTCGTGGAAGTAAGAGCTATCGCCAACAGATTAATAATAATAATAATAATAATAATAATAATAATAATAATAATAATAATAATAATAATAATAATAATAATAATAATAATAATAATAATAATAATAATAATAATAATAATAATAATAATAATAATAATAATAATAATAATAATAATAATATAATAATAATAATAATAATAAACGATGTAATAGCCAAAAATTTTAAAATTTAACATACAAAGTAACTTCACAAATGTGTCCAAAAAGTTCTATAAAAAGACACAACAGAAAATACTTCATCTAAACTTTTCCAGAAGAAAAATCATGTCCACTTCTCAGAAAGGGTGTCCATAAGTCCGAAAAACTCTAAAGTAGGGGCTTACAGCCATCCTGGAGGTTCAAAGGTAAGAGCGTCGGACTTTCCCTCTCAGATTCGCTTCGTCGAATTCTTTTTCCTTTGAAAGCAAAAGAAGAAAAACCTATTCCTGTTGAGATCATTTCTTCCGGACTTAAGAGCTTTGTTGAAAACTTGTATATTGTTGCAATATTTCGCCTCCGAACTCGAGGCATCTTCAGGCAGAAATGAAATTAATTTGTGGGAACGGCTATGATGAATATTTTGTTAATAGTTCCACAATATAATAAAACGATGTAATAGCCAAAAAAATTAAAATTTAACATACAAAGTAACTTCACAAATGTGTCAAAAAAGTTCTATAAAAAGACACAACAGAAAATACTTCATCTAAACTTCTCCAGAAGAAAAATCATGTCCACTTCTCAGAAAGGGTGTCCATAAGTCGAAAAACTCTAAAGTAGAGGGCTTACAGCATCCTGGAAGTTCAAAGGTAAGAGCGTCGGACTTTCCTCTCAGAGTCGCTTCGTCGAATTCTTTTTCCTTTGAAAGCTAAGAAGAAAACTATTCCTGTTGAGATCATTTCTTCAGGACTTAAGAGCTTTGTTGAAGACTTGTATATTGTTGCAATATTTCTCCTCCAAACTCGAGGCATCTTCCAGGCAGAAATGAAATTAATTTGTGGTTTTGAACGCTATGATGAATATTTGTTAATAGTTCCACAATATAAATAAAACGATGTAATAGCCAAAAAAATTTAAAATTTAACATACAAAGTAACTTCACAAATGTGTCAAAAAAGTTCTATAAAAAGACACAACAGAAAATACTTCATCTAAACTTCTCCAGAAGAAAAATCATGTCCACTTCTCAGAAAGGGTGTCCATAAGTCCGAAAAACTCTAAAGTAGGAGGGCTTACAGCCATCCTGGAGGTTCAAAGGTAAGAGCGTCGGACTTTCCTCTCAGAGTCGCTTCGTCGAATTCTTTTTCCTTTGAAAGCTAAGAAGAAAACTCTTCCTGT
>JABUQX010005048.1:62500-87500 GCA_015478945.1 Trachelipus rathkii
AGCCGCAGGTGAAATCGACAGACAGCCTGTTAGACCTAGCTTTTAACAATGCGAGAAGGTGCTCATTGATCTTTTTATAAGGTACAATACTGCAATGCCCTCTATCGCTGCGGTGGAGCGATTGTTCTCCCCTGGCAAAGATATCTACAGAGCCAGATGAAAACTTTAATATGCTCTTAATAATACTCATGTTTATGAGGGGAACTATACAAATGCTGCAGAAAGCCAGAACTTAGTATTTAATATTTTATATATTAAAATTGTAATTACCTAATTCTTTGATTTCATTTCAAAATCACTTATTAACCTTTATCTTTGGCTTTTTAAATACATTATAGAATCTATAACATCAGAGCTAAATAGAAAAATATAACTTTTATTATAAAAAACACTGAGAAGCAAAGGGAAAAAAAATTAAATTTATTTAATAAGATAACCAAAGTTTTGCAAGTTATATAAAGCAAGTAGCAATATTCCCATATTTTCTGGGTACATGTCAGTAAAGAAAACTGAAAATTTTATATTATAATCTATAAAATAGGTGAAAAGAAGATGCAATAAATTTATTTATTTTTAACATTTTCTTAAAAACCAAAGTCGTGTTTTTTTAAACATTTTATTTATAATAAAATGAAATACAAAAAAATTTGGATTTATCGATTTATCGGTTATCGCCTTATCGGCGATATTTTTATCACGAGTTATCGGATATCGGTTATCGATGATAAGGTTTTCGTTATCAATTTATCGGTTATCGTGATAACATTTTTCGTTATCGTGCCCACCTATGAATGTTTGTTTGAATTTCAAACGCTCAAAGTCGTTCATGACTCGATATCTTTTCGTGTGCTAAAGCGAATATATATTTTAGCATTTGTGACGTTCAGTGTTCTTTTCAATGTAGCTTCGCTATCGTATGAAAATAATGCTGATATATTTTGCTATATTTACGGGAATTATGTCTCCTAAAGCAAAGAAAGAATATTACAATCTTTGTTAATTAAACTTAATACTTGAGTATTTCGGCGTAAAATTAGGCGATCAAGATAAAGCATGGGTACAACATAAGGTATGCCGAAAGCGTGTTGAAACTCTACGACTATGGAGTACTGTTAAAAATCATTCATTCCATTTGCTATTCCAATTGTTTGGAGGAACCCACAAATCATTATAATTGTTTTTTCTGCCTGACATCTCTGCTCGTGGTTATAATATTAAAAAACAAGAATAGTATAACATATCCCAACCAACCCTCTGCAGTAAGGCCCAATAGTGAACAGCTACCTGTTCACTGCCACCCACATCAATAGGGCCAAATCATGACAAAGACATTGAACCAACTGCTGATGAAAGTAGTGATGACAACGATATTTATATTCCCGAGGTAAGTGATGGCATCCCTGAATTACTAAACTAGGAAGAGCTGAATGATTTAATGCGAGATTTATATTTGTAAAAAGACAAAGCTGAACTTTTTGGCTCTCGATTGAAAATTAAACATTTATTATCTCCAGAAACCACATATCGTGGAAAGGATTTACTTCAATATTTTCATGAAGAGATGGACCTTGTGTACTGCAGAAATGCACAGGAACTAACGACATAATTTAGAATAACGCATCAGCCCTCAGAATGGAGATTATTCTTCTAAGAGAATCTTAAAAGGAGTTCTACTTCATATTGGAAATGTACATTCATCAATCCCTCTAGAACACTCTGTTCATTTAACAGAAATGTACGAGAATATCGAATTGTCATTAAGGAAAGTGAGATGTGATGACTGATGAGTACGGATGGTTTCTATGGGGAGATTGAAAGTTATTGGTATGGTACTTGGACTACAATTCCATGTTTTTGTGTGAATGGGACTGTACATTCATGATAGAAAAAATCATTGCAAATGGAAAGAGTGGCCATCCAGAAAAGTTTTTCACCTTGTTCCAAAAATATCCTACACCAACCGCTTTTCAGTCCCGAAAATGTCCTACTCTCTCCTCTTTACATTAAATTAGGCAGTATGAAGCAATTCGTAAAAGCCCTGAACAAAGAAAGTGCTTGTTTAAAGTATTTGTGTAACGAATTTATTTATATTAATGCCAAAGATAAAGAAGGGACATTTGTTGGACCTCAAATTAAAAAGTTGATGTGTGATCATAATTTTAGATCTTCAATGACAACATGTGAATTGGAAACATGGAACGCCAAGAAAACTTAATTAAGGGATTCCTCGAGAATTTTAAATTCAAAAATTACAAAACATTAGTAAATAATATGCTTGAAAAGTTTAAAGATCTTGGTTGCAACATGAGTTTTATATTACATATTTTGAACTCGCATCTAAAATAATTTGATTAAAATCTTGAAACAGTATCCGAGGAGCTAGACGAAAAGGTTCCATCAATATGTAAAAACTATGGAACAAAGGCACCAAGGAAGATGAAATGCACACACGATGACCGACTACTGCTGAACGATAAAAAGGCAAAAATTTGGAGACGGTACTAGTAAACGAAAAACTACAATGGGAAAATTTCAGTGACATAACCTTAACAATATTAACATTTCTACCAAAATTCACTCACTGTAAGTACATGTTATATATCCATATTTGCGATAATTTCAATATACTATAGGTAACTAGTGTTATATTATACGGCATTATATGTTTCATTTACATTACAAAATATTTTTATCGCTGTGGGTGAACCTATGAAGTTTGAAAATGTTCTTGCAATTTGTTCAAAATCCTGACGTTATAAAATCTGTTGAGTATTGTTTTCGAAATCAAAATTTCTATATTAACAAATACTATTTCAAAAACATCAACTTTTCTTCTTCAATATATATATATATATATATATATATATATGATAGATAGATTATATATATATATATATATATATATATATATATATATATATATATATATATATATATATATATATATATATATATATATATATATATATATATATATATATATATATATAAAGGAAAAGAAAAGATTCCTACAAACATACTGTACTAATTCTTAGTAAGCTGCATAGAAGTTAATAGACAAAATTCATATGGAACAATAATTAAAGTTAAACAAAATTTTACATTAATATAATGTCTGGTTATATATATATATATATATATATATATATATATATATATATATTATGAGTTATATATATATATATATATATATATATATATATATATATAGTATTTATATATATTACATATATATTATTATATATATTATATATGTTACATATATATTACATATATACATATTATTGTTATTATATGATATTATACATATTATATATTATATTATATATATGTATATATTATTATTATTATATTATATATATATATGTATTATTATATATATATATTATATTATATATTATTATTATTATTATTATACATATTATTATATTATATTATTATTATTATATTATATATATATGTTATAGTTATTATATATTATTATTATTACATATATTATTACAAAATAAATACAAATGTAAATATTTACAGGGTTTTAAAAATTTTGGATCCATATCACTAGTTGATATATATATATATATATATATATATATATATATATATATATATATTATTATTATATATTATTATTATATACATAAACATAAACATAAATAAAAATACATATATATTAGTTATTATACATATTATTATTATATATATTATTATTATTATATATATATATATATATATATATTATTATTATTATATTATTATTATATTATTATATTATAAATATATATATATATAGTTATATATATATATATTATTATTATTATTATTATATATATTATATATTATATATTACATATATTATTATATATTATATTATATATTTATATATATTATTATATTATTATTATTATTATTATATATATATATATATATATATATATATATATATATATATTATTATTATATATTATTATTATTATATATATATATATATATATATATATATTATATAATAAGTAAAAAGCAAAATCCAACGAGTGATAATCCCTCTTTTTAACATTTTTATAGGCTTATGGTGCTGAAGCATATATATTATTATATTATTATATATTACATATTATTATTATTATTATATGGTATTATTATGTTATTATTGGTTATTATTATTATTATTATATATATTATTATATACATATATAACATATTATTATATAAATTATTATTGATTATTATTATTAAAGTTATTATTATTATTATTATTATTACATATTATTATTATTATTATTATTATTACATATATATATATATTATTATTATTATTACATATTATTATTATTATTACATACATATATACATATTATATTATTATTATTCATATTATATATTATATTATTATATATATATATACATATATTATTATTATACATATACATATATATTACATATATGTATATATATGATATTGTTGGTAGAACAGCACATATATAATATATATATAATATTATTATTATATTATTACATATATAAATATATAATGTATGCGGTTAAATATTATCGCGAGATAATTTTTCTTTACTTATTTTGGAGTCTGCCCTAAATGGATGATGGAAAAAAATTGTCGACAGCAAAAATCGTCTATAGGACATTAAAAATATTTTCAGTTGTCCAAGCAGGCGACAAATAATCGTTTAAATTTAAGATGATCGAAAATTTTCTCCAAGTCGCCCAAAAAGGCGATTAATAATAAACATCCTAATAAAATCGTAAATAAAATATTTAACCTAATTTTAAATTTATTTAAATTTATTTTTGTTATTTGCTTTTTCTTATTTTATATATATATATATATATATATATATATATATATATATATATATATATATATATATATATATATATATATATATATATATATATATGTTATTGTTATTATTATTATTATTATTATATACACATTACATATTATTATTATATATATATTATATATACATATTATTATTATTATTATTATATTATACATATTATTATATATTATTATTACATATTATTATTATTATTATTATTATGATATTATTATTATTATTATTATATTATTACATATTATATTATTATTATATTATTATTATTATTATTATTACATTATTATTATTTTCTTGTACATACATATATATTATTATTACATAATACTATACAAATATTACCATTAAATATTATATATTACATTATTATATATATTATTATTACATATTATTATTATTATATACGTATTATATTATTATATTATATTATTATTATTATTATTATTATTATTATTATATTATTATTATATTATTATTATTATTATTATTATTATTATTAATATTATAAAAATTATTATAGTCTAGATATCTATATATATATATATATATATATATATATATATATATATATATATATATATATATATATATATATATATATATATATATATATATATACTTCTTCTCCCACCAGTAGAGTATAAAATTAGCCCCGTTGAAAATGGCCTGAATTCGTCAACACTCGAATTTAATATAAAACTATATGAATTTAAGTCACTGATCTCAAAAGTGGCTGTTAGGAAGCATTTCATTTCATTCTGACCTTGACTTGCGATAAAATTGGGATCAATACATATTGTATTTAATGGAGTATACATTTTAAAGATTTTGGTGTTGTTATTATTTAAATCATGGATCTCCAAACTAAAGCCCGAGGGCAAACACCGGCCCGCGATCATCACCAATCCGCCCAGCCGTAGAATGCACTGGTTTTGTCTTTAAGACACTTAAAATTAAATTAAATACTCACAATTAAACACACTGTATTTTACTAAGAAACTAAAGTCCCAAAGAGCAAAGTAGTCGAACTATATTTCGCTTTTCAGATCGCACTTGCCGCTACGAATTCCAACTTTGGTATGATGACCTACCTAGGTCTTACCCCTTGGGACTTAGGTCGGTGTAGCCCTTAGGCTAAAAGGTTTGGAGACCCCTGATATAAATAATTAATAAAAAAAGACTAATTTGTTTTCATTTGAAGATGAATGATTAAATTTTCTGAATTTCTGACATTAATTAATTCCAGAACAAATATCAAATATTTTATGTATTTCATAAAATTAATATATATATATATATATATATATATATATATATTCTGTGAGTTATATAGTATATATATATCTATATATTTATATTAAAATAAATATATATATATATATATATGTTGTTATATATATATATATATATATATATATATATATATATATATATATATATATATATATTATTATTACCCATATATAAATTTTTTTTTTATATATATATATTCCGTATTACATACTATTGTTAGTAGTTTAATTATTAGCATTACAACCTATATTATATATTATTATTATTATTATATATATATATAGTAATAATTTACAAAAATATTTTAATTAATACTGTCCATATTATTATAGTTATTATTCCGTATGTCTTATATATTATTTTAATATATATATGATATTAATATATTATATAGATATAGCAGAAATTCTATTACACTATTAAAATAATATATTTTGCATGGAAAAAATGATATTCTAGGAGACAAGTACGACAATAATTTGGAAACTCTCAATATCGACTATTTTGGCTTCACATTTGAATTTGTTGACAACACATGTGTTTGCTGTTTGTTTTCGACGGTGAGAAGCCTGCCCCATTTGGGTTCTTGCTTTTACATGATTTTATCACAAACATTTTATTATTTTATTATGCGGATATTTTAAAAGTTCACTTATTATTATTATTATTATTATTATTATTATTATTATTATTATTATTATTATTATTATTATTATTATTATTATTATTATTATTATTATTATTATTATTATTATTAATATTATTATTATTATTATTTTTATTATTATTATTATTATTATAATAATAAAAGTTCGTAAATCATTATTATGTAACCTTTTCGGGATAATATATTTTAAGAACTTTTAATTAAAACATTTTGTCCTTTCGCTAAAAAAAAACATATATTATGAAATGTGTTTTATAAATATCGAAAAATTTAGATTTATTTATTATTTGTTAATTATATATTTATTAATTATTAATTTGGCTTCGGAGAATCGGTTCACTCGAATTTCTCCCAGACCTATATTATAATTATAAAATAATGATAAGCAAAATATAATTTGAGCAATTTTGTTACCCTACGGAACGGACTTTCCGTTTATTAAGAAGTGGACAATTTATTTAGTAACTTTAGATATCTAATCCTATGGTTAATATGTTCTACGTCAACTAAGTTTAATAGATAATAGTGCCTTATTGTATAATTTTAAGATTATTTTCTCTATTCTCTATTTTTTCAAATTTAAAAAGAAAATCATTTAGAAAATTCTTGAATATAAATAATTTAAAACTAAAATTAATATAATGAATATATTGTCATTGTTGCATATTAGTAATTTTTAACATATCTCTCAAATTGTTAAAATAATTAATAAAGATTAAAAAAAAAAAAAAAACCTTGCACCAGGCTAACTAGGCCGTATTTTTTGGTTTGTTTGGTGTTCTTTTTCGTATCTTTATGACAAAAATATACTAAATTATAGTATTAATTATACTATATTATTATATATATATTATATATATATATATATATAGTAATACTATATATTATTATATATTATATATATATATATCTATGTATATATATTCTATATACGGCGTCGATAGAAGGAAATTTATAAGAAAACACAAATGTATAGCCACGTAGTTCAAGCCACTGTTAGAGGTGTGTTAGTAAGTATGCCTATACCAGCGCCGACATTCTGTAATACCAATGTCTATGAGATCGAAAATCTCATTAGAAAGTATTATATAATATAATATATACTATATATTATATATATATATATATTATATATATATATATATATATATAATATATATATATATCTTATTTTTCTAGAACTATCATCACTTTCTAGTTTTTGTTATTATGATGATTAAAAGACCACGTTTCTTTGTTGCTATTAGGATCTATTTTATAGTTTAAATGTATAGCTATATATATATCTATAATATATAGTATATAGTATATATAAGTATATATACTATATTATATAATATAATATATAATATATTATATAGTATATATAATATATATATATAAGTTATGGAGCAACAAACGGGTTTTTAATCATTCGTTATACTGTTTAGTGATGCAGGTAACTATCATTATCTCGCATCCGCATCCGGGAGCATCTCACATTTTATAAGACGCATCGCGCTTTGACCCTGCGGATAGTTGCGGCGATTTTATTGTCGAGATTTTGATAAATAATTTTATAATCAAAAATAAATAAGCATGAATCTTAACACAAATTCTAAATGGAAAGACATGGACTCTCGACTCAACTGTGTGAATGATGATACTTATTGATACACAGAAAGAAGTTCATATTTCATTGAAGTCTACATAGTTACTGAGATTAGGTATGTCATAAAAACATCAGCTTCCTCTACAGCTTCATATCCGATTAAATCAATTATTCTCAACATAAGAGAAGCACTTTTGAACCATGTTTCAAGTGAAAATAATTGACTCGTTTCAAAAAAGAAGAAAGATGAAATAAAAATAGAGCTAGGAAAAACGCTTATGTTTATGTGAAATTAATAACTTTTCATATCTATTGCCAAAGTTGACTTAGATAACGTTATAAAGCAAGTTGTTTGTAACAATATTTAGAACAAGTTAAATCTTCTTTGCTTTTGAGGTGAAAATCTCAATCGAATAGTCCTATTAATCTCGCCACAGCCATCTAAACAGGAAATAAAGAAAATTCTAGCAGAACGACACATTCTTATCAAATAAATCATAACAGATTTCATGGGAAGAATTTATAAGTCCAGTAGTGATGAACCATTACTTAGATGAGTAGCGCAAATGCATTGAAAATATCACCAGAAAAACTACTAGATACAAATTATGATCCTAACAGTTGGTGGAAAACACACGCATTTATGTTTACCCACGCTTAAGTATAAACTTGCAAGGAAATATTGGTGATGTCCAACTGTGTTCCAAGTAAGAGAGTAATCTTGCAATGCTGGGACTAATATATAATGGAAAAGTAACAGATCTCAGCAAAAGGCAGAAAATTGATGTTTCTCAAAGCACACTTCTTATATTTGAATTTCCTTACTAGTGCAAAAAGTATACAATATTGTAAAATCTATTTCATTAAGGTATGAGGTTGGGGAAAGAGGTGGAAGGGTGCATTTGAGTTGGGTCCCGTCCGCACCCTGGTACAATTCATATTTAGATTGTGGCTAAAACTCAAATATATAATTATATATAATAGTATATTATATATATATACTATATATATATATATATTATATATATAATAATAATATATATATACTACTCATATATGATATACTATATATATAATATTAGTATATAATATATATACTATTATACAAACCATACAATATATTCCGGATGTCAAAATTTGACTGTTTGCGTATGCGGATTGCGGATTCGATCTACAAGGAAGGAATGCGGAATGCGGATCTTAAAGTAGATGAGGATGCGGATGTCGGATGCGGATGCGAGCTTTCCAAGTTTTGAAATTTCAAATTATATCATATATATTATAGTATAGTATTATATATATATATAATATTTATAATATATATCATATATATATCCGTAGTATATATATCTATATATTCTACATACTATATATAATATAATATTTACTATATATATACTAGTAATAGTAGGTATATAATATTTAAGTTGGTCAGCACACTCAGGTGCATAGCTATTCAATGGAGGGGTTTTGCACCCTCAAATATTCATTTCACTAACCGAAACTGAGCAGATGAGCCAGTAACGGAGGCTTTAAGTGAGAGAGATTAAATTCGAGAGGTAAGAGAGAGATGGAAAGAATTTCTCTATTTAAATTAAGTCAAAGAAAGGAAGCACGAGCGAAAAGCCCTGGAGTTACCAATATAACACAGAAACCATATGCGACACATGCACCCACTTGTGCTACCGGTAGGCTGCTCGTAAAGGTGGTGGTACGAGTGATAGGCTCCGTCGATCCACCTCTGCTCGCGGACCTTTATAGAAAGAGATTAAAGACCAACATCGCGGCCGTCGAAGATAGAAGGGTCAAGCTGACGGAAAGTGCAGAACAGTTTTATAGCTCTTTTGCTTTCTTCAACCTATCCAACAAGCCGGGTGAAAGCCAGGCCCTGATATAGACAGGTTACCATATAAGGGCGGTGAGCCGCTTGTAATAGCTGGAGCAACTGAGAAGGAGTAAAAAAGCAGTTTAAACAGAACTCCAGTTTCTTTGAGAATGCCCCAGTAATGAACTTCCTGGGGGAGGACAGTTTTTTTTGGTTTATGTTAAAGCGCAAGGAATTGTTTTATATGTGTCAAAGTGATATACGGAGAACGTTGAAAGAGATCGAGAAGTTAGACAGGGATCTTAGAAAGAGGTGAGATTGTGTAAAAAAGTTGGGTTTTAAAGGAATTGAATTTTTCAAGATTGGGAGGGGTTCCCTCACTGGAAATTTCTATCCAGATTAGCGAGAAAAGAAAGAATCGGAAAGATTAAGGACGAGAAGCAATCTAGAAATAAATGAGGGAGCAGAATTCTGAAATGAGGAAGATTAAGCGGTCTGAGCTCATTGCGCATCGAGTGGATAGAGTTACATGTGTAGCAGAGAAATATCATTAATGGAAAAGTAGGAATAAACTAGGAGATAAGACAAGAACCCTGAGGAACACCAGCTTTTGACGAAAGAAGTCGCCCCATCACGACAGCCGATATTTAGTGATATTGCAAAGGAAAACTAGACATAAGTAAGGAAAGAGTAAGAAGGAGGAAACCCAAAGGGGGGGAGCTTGGAAAGCAGTGTGAAGCGTGTCATACTCGGTCAAATGTCTTGGATATGTCCAAGCGCCACACCGCAAGGTCTTCGGTAGCTTCTAGGGTGATAAACATAACATCAGTTAATGGAAGTATAACTCGCCAGTTAGGAACTCGAGCTCCGGTGCCGTAACTGGCAGCATCGGCAAGAGTGAATGAGACTGCAGATTGATTAGAATATAGAAGAGTTGGAAGAGGTTTAAAGATCCTTAAGATAAAACATAGTGAAGATATAGGGCGATAGTAGAAGGTCAAGAGTCGGCTTCCTTTTCTTTCCGAACAGGTGGACAGTTTGTGCTTTCACAAACTGACGCGTGGAAAGTCTTAGTATTGAGACATAGAGAATCTAGTTGAACGAAGGGGGCGGGGTCAGCACGAAAGCACACTCCCCAAAGCTCTGAGAGGAATGCCATGCGGGCCACCCGCCTTACCTAATCGTTCACCACTGATTGTCAGGAGCCACTCACCCACAATCAAATGTAATCACAGACAATGGATAGGACACCTGAGAGAAGAAGGCGGAGGAGAGAGAGTAGAGTGTCAGATCGTATAGGTTTAGTGTAAGGAAGAATTAGGAGCCGAAGTAGGATTTCTTGTTCAGTTGAAGATTAAACAGACAATAGATCGAAATAAGGGAGAAGACAGATCTGTTACAGAAAGTTGTGTTATGAGATGTTTTTGGCACTGAGGCCAGAAAGATTATCTAAGTACAGAACAAAGGAGTTTAGCGCATCTTTTCGTTGATGAACCTTTGCTCGTCAAAGAGTATACCCAGCAACGATTTCTAGCTGAAAGAAAATTAGCAAAAATGATAGAAGAAACGTAGAATTTTATGCCACCCCGATAACGCACGTAGTACTCTAGACCCTTGAACATGACTAGAAGAGCAAAGTCCTGGTCCGACATGGATATGAGAGAAGGAATAGATTTAGTCAAGCAGGAATGAATCATGACATCATCACCAATCTAACGATTCAAGTGCCATCTTATCGGGCAGGAATGCCGGAAGCTCACCTAGAGATCAACAGGCAGTCATTTCAATTATAGCAAGCATAGTAGCAATGCAATGCCCCCAAATTCGGCGAATCAAGTGCCAAGAATAAACGCATATATATTAATATATATAATATATAATTCTTATTATACATTATATAATATATATATATAATATATATTTATATATATAATTAGTAATATAATATATATATATATCATAGTTATCATATAGTATATATATATACGTATATACTAGGGGTATATATATCATATTATATATATATATATATATATATACTCTATAATATCTGAGTAATCTAGAATTCAAAATTAGAATTATTCCCATAAACTCCCCATGATAAAAGAAGCGAAAAAAATATTTTTATTTTATATGCATTTTATCAAATGTAGATATCCTCAACATCTCATTTTTCAAAAGAGGAGCGGATGCGGATCCGCGGATGTTGCAGCTAGTGAGGATGGCGAGCGATGTTAATTTAGGTGGCGGATGTTCCGCAAGCATGCGGATGCGGATGTAGTCACATCTCACTAATATAAATGATATATATATAATAGATATATATATAATATAATATATATAATATATACTATATATATATACTATATTAACTATACACGTAAACTGGGTTACTTTAGGCCACCTCGGGCTACTTTGACAATTTGTCACCTATGGCTTTCATGATGTTATACTCTTTTTCTATAAAGGATGGATATTGAATATTTTTTGTTTCTATTAAAGCCAGATAAATATTGGATGCAAATCAAAAAAGTTCAGAATAAAAAATAAAATGTGTTTTAACTACTGTGAGACAAATTAGTTGAAAAGATCGTGAAGAAATGAGTCATTTTGTTAAGGTTCAAACCAGAAGAAATGGAAGACATAGCAAACAGAACATGCTTTCATGATATTTACCTCTTTCGCACTTTACGAAGGAGCAAAGAAATGCCTGATTAATCAGCGTTCATAGTTTAGAAGCTACAGACCTTAAATTAAAATGGGGCTACTTTGGCTGCAGGGGGTGGGGCTTCTTTGGCAGGGTGGCCAAAGCAACCCAAATTATTTTTAATCAATTTTTTACTTTTATGGGGGTTAATTTTAACTATGTTTTAGTTAATTAATGACATATAGTTATGTTAATTATTAAAATTGTTACGTTACATTATACTTTTTTTATTAAATAGATTTATGGGAATGTTCGGCTTTTTGGCTTTTTTGATAATATAGAAATCTAAATATGTAAATTTGAAAAAACAGATTAATATTAAGGGATAGGTTATCTTCACATTAATCCCAAATAAGATTTAGAATACTTAATTTATTTATAAGTTTTAATAACAAAGAAACTTCACCTGACGTCAAAAGCAATGCAAGGGGTTAACTTTAGCACCTATTTTTATTGAACATTTGAAACTACTTGCATAGGGATATAGAAAATATTCAAGCGATATGTATAAGTCCTCTATACAGTTGCTCATATTTTGAAGTGTGTAAGTATCGATTTAACTTATAAACTTTTTGCTAATATTTGCAAAAGAAAAGTTTGGAAGTGCCAAGTAAACACAGTTTAAACGGTATGCTATGATAGTAATATTAATACTATATTAAGTATTATATAATATATTATATTTATATATATAAATATATATATATATATTACTAACATAGGTGGGGTATCTGATAACTGTTCGGGTTTCTGTTATGAAGGGAAGTTGGAGAAACTTATAATATGATTTTTGTTCCAAACTTTACCACCAGTAGAGATAATTCTAATCGCAGATAACGGTTTCGGGTATCTGCTTATCCATAAAGATCTTTATCATAAGGGTATCACGATACATTTGTGTTATACTATATAGTATATAATATGCATATTATAATATATTCCTATATATTATATATATATTATGATACTATCTATATATATATATATTTATACTATAATATATATGATATATATATAATATATTATATAATATATATATAATATAATTACTATATACAATATTAATATATATATATTATATTATATATAATCATATATAATTAATATATTTATATATTATATATATATACTATATATAATCATATATATCTATACAATATATATATATATTATATATAATAATAATTATACAGTAATAACACATTCACGGTCGAGCCTTTTCAAGGAGGGCGGAAAAACACAAGGAAATACCACCGCAATCCAACTAAGGCAATCTCTAGAGAGGCGCAACATTGGCTTTAAAGAGGGAAGTTAAATACAGTTTAAAAACAGAAGGCAAAGAGTTCACAGAACAGAAGTAGCTGGAAAGAAAGCAGGACTACAGAATTAAGTTCTGGTTCTCATACTACACGCAAATCATGGCGAGAGATGCTAACTCTTGTATTAGCGGGGCGACGCAATGGAGGTGGGATGCGAGCGGCCAGCTCCCTGAGCATCTACCGTGTAATGTACCATATAGAAAAGAAGATAGTGCAGCCAAGCGTCACGCGCAGAGACTAGAGGTCAAGGAGAGTTTGAAAGTAGGGACAGTTTATTAGTCTCCATTTAGCTTTAGACTCAACCTATCCAAAAGGGTGCAGCCGGAGCCCCCCCAAATGTGAGAAAGTACTCGTACAGAAGAGCGAATAAGGCTTATTATTAATGAGCAGTGTGCAGAGCAAAAAGAATTCCCTGAACCTTGAAACAGAGACTCCCAGTTTTCTTTGAGGCCACTAGCACCATTTGAAATATGAGGTTTCAGACAATTTATGTGTTGTTATGTTCAGGACCAGAATGTTTATGTTATTCACGAAGAGAGAAGTTAGAGCCACGAAGAAACTGGAAAGTTGGGGGGTCTTTGAAGTAGGTAGATCTAGAGAATTGAGTTTTAAAAGAGTTGAATTTACTAAGGTTGTGGTGACTCCACCGGGAATCCATCCGATCGACCAGATAAGAATCGGATAAGCTGAGACGAGAGGCAACTCTAAGATACAAAGAAGATTGATCAGATTTGAAATGAGTAGAAGAATGGAAAGTAGAGTCGTCGGCATAAGGTTGAACAGAGTTAGAAGTGCAGTTAAGATTATTAATGAAAATTAAGAATAAAGTTAGAGATAGGACAGAACTCTGGGAAACACCACAATTAACAGGAAAGGAGGGAGAGGTCGCTCCATCAACAAGAGCCAAAATGGAGTAGTCTGAAAGAAAACTAGACATGACAAACAAAGAGAAGGAGGGAACCCAAGGGAATAAAGCTTAGAGAGTAGTGTCATATCCGGTCAAAGGCCTTCGATATGTCAAGCTACACTACACAAGACTCCCCATAGTGCCTAAAGACAGATCATAGATAAGTGACTTAGTAAAGTATGTCACCAGTTGACCTCTAGCGACGAAAGTCATACTGGTGATCTGAAGGAAGGAAAAGAGATTCCAAATGATCCAGTAAATGATAGTTAAGGAGAGTTTCAAATATTTTAGACAGAATGCAAGTTAGAGCAATAGGAGGATAATTGGAGGGATCAGAGCACCTACCCTTTTTCTCGATCGGTTGAATATATGCTCTCTTCCATCTATGATGAAAGCTATTAGTATTAAAGCAAATATAGTAGAATTGAACGAGGATAGGCGCCAGCTCAGTAGCACATTCCCTCAAAAACACGGGATGGAATGCCATCAGGGCCACTTGTATTAATAAGATTCGTAGAACTAAAAATTTCATATACTTGATCATTAGTTATTACAGGTAGAGACATCGGCCGCTTGAGAAAAGGAGTGGGAGGAGGGGTGCCGGAATCGTCCAGGGAGAAATTAAATAAAAAAAGAAGGCCAATGAGATCAACCTTCACAGATGGAGTTTTAGCAACTGGGCAGTCAGAGCGAATAAGAGGAGGAAAGACAGATTTACAGAAGTCATTAGGGATATTTTTGGCAAGAAGACAGAAAGTTTTATCAGTAGGAGAACCTAGAAGGTGAGCGCACTTCGTTTTAGTGAAAGCATGCTTAGCCTGTCGAATATCATCTCTGCAGCTACTCCTGGCAGGATGAAAATTAATAAGAGTGATAGGAGAACAAAAGTTTTTTCACTCCCGATATACATTGCCTCGCTCCTGAATGGTACGAGAACAAGGAGCCATCGAACTATGGATTTTGGGCAGAAAATGATTTGGTTGAAGTTGGAATGAACCTGCTAATCCCGTTGGTGATCTCGGTCTGCACCTTTTCAGGGGACACCGAGGCGTAATCCGAGCAAAAGCAGGATTCATTCCAACGTTAGTTAGCATAGAAGCGACTCAGTGACCCCCCCAATGATTAAATGCCAAATTCGTTTTGTTGGTTTCAATATCTTTTAAAAAAGTAGAATATAATTACGAGCTACAAATTTTGGTGAAGTTCAAGGAGGAGAAATATTGTATTTAAAACGAGAAGGGAGTAGTGGTGAAGAATAAGTCAAGAGTGTTTAAGAATTGCTTAGGCATCGGAATATGGTAGTTCCTTAATATAACTGTTCCAGATCGTTGGATAGTGAATGTTTGCTCTCACCGCGCGCTCTCATGTGAGACGGAGCCCGAACAGCACATCATGTGGTGACGATTGAAATACCCCCTAAATAGAGGAATCTCAGCATATTGGATGGGAAGAAGTACAGTCTACATGAGAATAGTTAGATAGTCAAAAACAAACGGGAAAACTCTGTTCAGTTAGGGGAGGCATAGCAAGAAACACAAGATCATGATAGTAGTCTAGGGAGTAAAATTTTAGCCAAGAAACACGAAATTAGGAATTCAAGATTTCGAGACGTTTTACACGGAGTTTTATGTATTATATAGGCACAGACATCACCATTTAGAAAAAAAATTATAAGAAATAAATTTATATGTTAGAGATTTAATTTAGTTTTGAGATAAGAATCTGCTGCCAGCTGTCTAGATAATACATACAAATGTAGAGTTGAGAGTTATACGGAGGTGAATATCCACAGTATTGCGGGATTACAAGCAGGAGCGCGAACGTTAGAAAGTCAATATAAAACCCCGACTCGCCACCGCCCATCCATAGATGTCATTGCGATCAGCCCTCGCACAAACAAACGCACACTAGCGTCTAATATTTTTTAAAATTTACACGTTTTACTCAATACCACACACAACAACACACAAACCACACAGCACACAACACACACACACACACACCACACGCGCCTCGCAGCTGCGCAGCTCTGATTTTAAATTCAAAAACAGTAATAAGTAAAATAATGTTATAAAAAAATTAAAATACTCAAGTATAGCCTCTTTATATTTTTAAATCTAAAATAAACTTTACGATATGAAATGGAAATTAAAAAACAAAAAACTATACTCCTATAATAGTATTTAATAATGTTGATAGGGTTTGATATCAAACTAAAACTTGCTTAAATCGAGAAGGTAAGTTCAAAATACAGGTCCTCTAATTTTCAATCAGGTACCATTAAAAATAATCAAAATCGAAATCCCTCCTCCTAAATGCCACTTTTCGTATTAATGAAATTGCAATTAAAATTAGTTATACACATAAAAAAACTTAAAAAAGTAAATTAATTATAAAAAATAAAGGACATGCGAGAAGAAACCAAGCACACACACTTCACATCACGCAAGAGACAACTATACTGTATTTATTGAGCACAATAATACTAATTAAAATACACAGCTGTATTTTGACATTTGCTTCGCTAAGAAACTTTAGGCTCTTTCGAGTAGGAAATTATAGTGATATATTATTATATAATATATACTATATATATATATATATAATATATCATATAAATATAATAATTATTATATTATACACTATATATAATATTATATAACTAGAAGTGTGCGTGTTGCGTATCGCGGAGCTAATTCACAGACGACTATAAGCCATCACAATATTACGAACTCTGACATGGCGATCCAGTTTATTCTCATACTACTTGTATACAACAGTATGAAATAAATTCTGTTATCGTCTTATCTGCTCGTGTATAAAGATACTATATATTTATTCTATATATAATATTATATACACTATGATAAATTTAATATATATAATATAATTATATAATATATATATTCTAAAATATATCAAGATTTTCTAGAACGAAAATAGATATTTATAGATGTGCACCTTGCACTTAAATATCTTTGTGACACAGATATTAACATTAAAACCTGTAATTTTTGAGCATACTCGCCTAAATAATCTTAGCCTCTTACAGATAAAGAAATATAGTGAAATTATATATATATATCTGATATATATATAAAATTTATAATCATATCATTAATATCTATATATATATATATATATATATATATATATATATATATATATATATATTATATATATATAATGCTAGCATGTGTGCGTGTTTGGCGCGTAACGCCGGAGCTAATCTAAAGAGCGACTATAACTGCCATCAAAATTACGAACTCTGACTGGCGATCCTTGGTTTGCTTCTCATACTACTTGTATACAGTATATATAATTTTTTCTGTTATAGGCCTTTCTGCCTAGTGATATATTTGTTAGAAATGATTATTAATACGTAAGCTCGATGGCCGAATAAAGTAACTTTGGATCTTGTATTTTTAACACTAGCCAAAGAATACACGATGATGATAAATAATTTTAAAATTATTAAAAGATTAGAAATAATAAATAATAAACTAAATAATTTTAATATTGTTTCCGTAATTTATTTTTCTTCATTTGAATTATTATATTCGAAGTAGTCATAACATTTCGGGCTGAAGGACTTTATTTTTATGGCCACCACAATATTAAAATTAAGATCTAATCACTGAGTAAAATGTAGTTCCAAAAGGTGTTTTTAGTTGTTGCTTTTTATATAATTATTATTATTATTACTTGGCTAATTTAATTTTTTTATTAATAGTCTTGAGAATAGTTTGTTCCCTATAATTGTATTGTATAAATAACTGGATGAATGCACTTTTCCAGTAAGGAGAGAAGCTGAAGTTGATAGACAGTGAAGTAACGGTTTAACAAGCTATATAAGATAAGCACCAACTTTTGGACTATATAATCAGACCTTTCCGCGCCTTCTTATTGTTAAGTTCAGAGTGCAAAAAGTGTCACATTTAATAATCTTTGATTGGAGCGAGAGAAGGATAACTCTAGAACGTGCTAGATGAATTAGAAGGAAAAGTTTGAGCAAACAGTTCAGATTTAACAGATGTTAAAACAGCAGTGTTACCGACAGACATACAAGAGGAGGGAGAGTGGATGAAGAAAAGTTGGAGTAGATCATCTTTAAAATAGCAAGTGTACAGAAAGAATGTGAAGTAGAACAGAGATTTCTGCCATTTTCTACACAGAAAATTTTTTAGGGTATCGCAGAGAGTTTTTTATCATTCGTGATGAAATGATTACCAGGCGAGTTTCCTAGTTGAAGATAACTAATAATTTCTGAATATTCAAGATTATCAGTTTTTATTTAAAGGATAGAGAAAGGAATGTAATGCATCATATATACATATATTATACTACTATAATATATACTATATATATATATATATAAATATATATACAATATAATCTATATATATATTAATATTATATACGTATATATTTAATAATATTATATATAAATGAAATAATCCTAATATGTGTGCGAGAAAGTGAATAAAATGTCTTTTAAATTAAATTAATGTTTTTTTGATTGCTTGAGGTAGAATATTTGGCTCAAAACAACGGAAGATCCTACAATTAAGAGCAAACCAAATTTTAATACACGAAAAAAATTTAAAATATAATTTTAAAGAGTAAAAAAAAAACATAAAAAAAACAAACAACAAAGAACAAAAATTAAATTTTCTTAATAAAAAACATTTTTTCCGTATATATATAATATATATAGGTATATTATAATATATACATATTATAATATAATATATATATAATTAATATATATAATATATATTATATAATATATTATATTATATAATTTATATTATCGTCATATATATATAATAATTATATTATATAATCATAAAGTATATATATATATATATATACTATACTACTATATATATATATTTATATAATTAGATCCAATAATCCCAAAAATATGTGACAAAACTGTAAGGATAAAAAAGTTGACATATATCTACCCTAATGAACTTCAAAATATTTGGCTCGTTCGAAAATGATCTTGTAAATAGCTTCATGGATATTAATTCGGGAGAACGTTATACTTCAATTGTTCTAAGTGTAAGGAGAATTTAGGTCAATATTTATTACTTTTTAATTAATGTATTAGTTAATTAATTTATTTAATATTGTGTTGAAAATTTGATATATCATTTTAAAATCTTTATAAAGGATCTGATTTTCTTTTCTTCTTTCTTTAGGTAATATATAATTATATAAATTCGGTGTTTAGATTATATTTAATCCAAAATCTGCATAGAAAATCAATATATATGTTTCCATATATTCTTTAGAATGTGTGGATTTTTAGCGGACATTCGTTTAGTTTTCCAATTTCTAATGAAAATCAGACACTTATGATGTCAAAACTCTGAACAGTCGCATATTTGGCAGTTACGAATTGGTAATCTAATTTTCCTTTCGCTCTATAAATCACATTTTGCTGAAAATATCAGTGTCATTTCTATTGAACGAGACTTTTTTTCAATTGTCAATATATGATGGAAGTAAATTTTTAAAAAAAAATAAAAAAAATAAAAAATTTCAACTTGATAAGCCTTAAACTGTTTGATGCTTAAACAGCTAAACAAAATAAGCACTTAGGTCTTTAACACTCATTAACTTTAACCAGTGGATACATATGATAAATTTTACCCAGTTTACAGTCATTCTTGTTTTTTTGCAGCATTTTGTTTGGGCGTATATACTCATATCTTATTATTACATTCTGTACTGACAACAACTTTACCATCATCTCTTTACTATGATGCACAATTGGCGTCATTGACGATTCACTGGTCTTCACTTCAGTAGATACTATATTCTGCTACAAGGCGTAACTGTGATATTGTAGCTTGTTATAATACCAACGTATTTGATTGGTCACTAAGAGCTTTTATAATACTGCTTACGTTTAAAAGCAAGACCCTTTATAAGTTTTTAATAAAACTTGGATTTTGTCATTGGTTAAACGCAATGAAATATATATTATTTAAAACTTCTATGATTTTTGTCAATGCACACGGGTTTGTGATTGCCCTGTGCCAAAGTTTGAAATAAATATAAGGAAAAATAGTTTTACATTTATATTTGTATGGTTATCTCTTTCACTGCTCACCTATGAAAGTGTCAGGCCTCCCTCGGAATGAATGTCCACCAGTTTAGAATTATTGCTTTAATATAAATATTATCTCTTTATTTAGAATGAAGATTTCAACAAAGGAACACATTATAAAGTTATCCTTAAAATTTGCAACACACGATCTTGCAGAGAATCACGATTGTTTGATTTTGGGACCCTGCCAGAGAAGCCAGTATTTAATGAGACAATTTTATATTCTTCTTCAGGCAAAAATAAAATTATTCTAACGTTCCCTTCGTATAATGATCAGCAAGAAGGGTAAGAATAATAATTGAAAGTATTTAAAATATAAAAATACGTACAATTCGAGTTAAAACAACCAAAAACAAGTAATAGAAACAAGAACATTTAATTAATTTTATTTCCTTGTTTCTCTTTAAATTAAGGAAGATTTATACGGAAGTGCTAAAAGGAATAACTCAGATAAAATATCTGTCCCAAATTCGTAAGTTAGCATTGCCCAAAAAAGAAGAACACACGAATGCAAAGTAGAAGACTATTCAAGAAGAATGTTGCAATGTCCTTCTCAATCTTTCTGTTGTTGATGACGTTGACATTGTAAGATTTTTATTTGCATTTTACACACATGTAATATCGCAATTATCAACAGTTAACTAAATTTCCAACGAGTTCTTCTTCTTCTTCTTCTTCTTCTTCTTCTTCTTCTTCTTCTTCTTCTTCTTCTTCTCTCTTGGCTTCTTGCTTCTTACCTTTTCTTCTTCTTTTTGTTTCTCCTTCTCTTTTCTTCTTCTTTTTGCTTTTCTTCTTACCTTTTCTATTATTTTAATTCTGGCGTTCTTTCTCTTTTTTCTCTCCTTTTTCTTCTTCTCTTTTTCTTTCTCCTTTTCTTCTCTTTTCCTTTCTCCTTTTCTCTTCTTTCGTTTCTTTCTTCTTCTTCTTCTGTCTTCTTCTTTCCTTTTCTCTTCTCTTCTTCTTCTCTTTCTATTCTCTTCTTCTCTTCTTCTATCTTCTTTATTTGCTTTTCACATATGTTATTTCTTCCCCTTTGCTTCTCTTTTCGTTCTATCTTCTCCTTCTCTTCTTCTTCCTCTTCTTGTTTTATCTTCTTGCCTTGTTTTTCTATGCTACTTTTATCTTCAGGCTTTGTCTCTTCTTTCTCTGTCTCCTTCTCTTTCTTTCTATTCCTGTATTTCTATTCTTCCTTCATTCTTCTTCTTCTTCTTCTCCTCTTCTCTTTTTCTTTTTTTTCTCTTCTTTTTTTTCTTTTTTTTTTTTTTTTTTTTTTTTTTCTTTTTTTTTTTTTTTCTTTTTTTTTTTTTTTTTCTTTTTTTTTTTTTTTTTTTTTTTTTTTTTCTTCTTTTTTTCTTTTTCTTTTTATTGCTACTACGACTGTTACAGAAAACAAAAGAATACGAATTGAACGTCGAAAAGGTATTTAAAGAGAATGAAACAAGAAAAAGCATATCTGTAGCGGCTGTGTTTGCTCCTGAAGCAGGTAGTAAATTAAAATGAATAAAATAAATATAAATTTATAAATTTGTAAAAAAAAAATATTTATTTATTGATACATTTATATATGTATTGTATGAGAACTCAGAAGCTTCGGATCAACCGGGATCATTAGAAATGTAAAATTTCCTACTGTTGGGGAGACTGGAGGAGCAGGCACACCCTCATGGTGAATTTGCTAACTTGATTTGGTATTGCCTCTATTGGACTTTCAATTTACTAAGAAGGTAAAAAATAAATTTTTTAGAACATAAATGCTATAAGTTTTATATATATTTCTGTAAAGAACATTTTATATATATATATAATATATAATTATATTATCATTATATATATATATTATATATATTATTATAATATTATATATATTAAATATATATATATAATACTTATATAACTAGTCATGGCGTACTAAAAAAAACGGGCTAGCGGCACTTATGTGATATCGTCATACATCTATTACATAATCACCCTATTTTGCGGAGATCTGGCAGAAGCAACGTGTAAACACAACTAGACTATTAGGACCTAGAAAAAAATAACTAGTAGTATACTGAAATTTTAATTAATCGACAAAACCCCTCCCAAATTTTCAAAATTTGCGACCTTTTCTTTTAGCACCGTATATATATATATATATATATATACTATATATTAATATATATAATATATATATATATATAAATATATTATATTCTATATAGTATATAATATATATATATATTATGTATATATTACTATACTATTATATATCTATATATACTATCTATTATATTAGTAATATATATATATAGTTATATATACAGTATAATATCTTATATATACTCTATAATATATTATATATCTATATATATATATTATATATATATATGTTAATAATATATATTATATATATAATTTATATATATTTATATTAAGTTATAATATATTATATATATATCATATCAAGTGTTATTACCATTCTAAACACATACTGAGGTAAGTGTGGTACATGCACGAAACAGAAAGTAGTTGAAAGAATTTTTTCTTTCTCTTTAAAAATCTCACTTTATAAATTCTTTTACTGAGACTCGTCGCATCAGAAAATCCACCTAGAGCTTCACGGACCGCGAGGACCTCTATGGCATCTCGTTCATTGTGGAGTTCATCTCCTTGCACATATAATTATATCTTATAATATATATAGTATATAAGTTATTGACTAATCATATTATATAGTATATATATACTATATGTTATATATATATAATTATATTAATATTATTAATATATAATATATCTATTATATATCGATACTAATATATAAGATATTTATATATAATATATACTATATAATATATATTAATGTATATCTAATTATATATATATATTATATAAATATTATATATCATATATATATTATAATTATATATATATATATATATATATATATATATAATTATATTGCTTATAATATATATATATATAAATATTATATATTATATTATTACTAATATATATATATATATAATAATAATATATATATATATATATATATATAATATATATCGCTATTATATTGCCGATTCTGCTGTCCACTTCAAAGATATTGTTGAAATAAAAAGAAGTATAGCGGTTATTAAGTGAAGAGGATATATTAGTATTTATATATATAATATATATATATAATATTTATATATATATTAATATCATATATATAAAATATAATATTATATATTTTTTTTTTTTTTTTTTTTTTTTTTACAGTTAACCCAATCGCTCACTGGCGCCCTAATCTAGGAGAGGGTGTGCTCAATTTTAAAGTTGAGCAATGACGGAGCAGAAGAAGATAGCTCACACAGACAAATATCAAACGACCATGAGACCTGGTCTTTCGCTTAGTTGGCGAGTTCTCTTCCACTGAGCTACGGACGGAGTTTTATTATATATATGTTTAGTAGATATATTATATTATTATTATTATATTATAATATATTTATATTATATATATATATCTAATATATACATATATATATATTATTGATATAATATATACTATATATATATAGTACGTTGCCGCTACCGTGGCTCAAACGTAGAGCGAACGGAAGTCGCATGACAGGTGCGTGCGGTTTTCGAATGCCTAGTTGCGAATCCTAGTAGAAATTACCTAGAGAGTTCTCCTTGAATAGGGCTATCCGTTGAGGTGTGAACTTTTATATATTCTATATATATTAT
>JABUQX010005048.1:115000-117500 GCA_015478945.1 Trachelipus rathkii
CCTCCCAATTTTTCATTATCCTGCTCCGGCTACACCCAAAAACCTTGCGGCTGCTCGTCTCCGGCTCCGGCTCGGCTCCGGTCCGGCTCCGGCTCCAGCTCCGGCTCCGGCTCCGGCTCTGGCTCCGCAACCCTGTTTAAAATACTTCCAATGTTACAAATAAGAATGAAAGACCAAGTTCATTCAATTTTTAACATTTATTTTAGGATTGGCCGACATACCTGGCCCTGTGCGGTGCCGTGCGGTGCCGTGCGGTGCCGTGCGGTGCCGTGCTTTAAGATGTCACACAATTCCAGCGTCCCTGTACGGTACGAACGAAAAAATGACTGATAGTGCTGTACGGTACGGTGCAGTGCAGTGCGGTGCGGTGCGGTGCGGTGCGGTGCGGTGTGGTGCGGTGAGATGGCAAAATTCCGGTTCTCGGCCAAGCTCTATTTTATTATGTTGTACTTTCTGTATTAATTTAATACAAAAGAGAGAAAAATGAGAATAAATTTCTAATCCTTTTAGCCATTTAAATCTTGCATGAAAATCTTTTAACCTAACACACACACACGTACGCACGCACGCACGCACGCACGCATGCGCACACACGTACGTACGCACGCACGCACACACGCACGAACGCACTCATGCAAACACGCACACAGGCTCAAGTATCATCACAGTTAAAAAATTTTCCTACTTTCTTCAAGTTTTTTATAGATATGCTTATTCCCTTTCTATCTATCTATCTATCTATATATCTATCTATCTATCTATCTATCTATCTATCTATCTACTCTATCTCTATCTATCCATCTATCTATCAATCTTATCTTTTACTATTTATCTATAATCAGTTCGAGTAATAACCTAATTATCTATCTATCTATCTATCTATCTATCTATCTATCTATCTATCTATCTATCTATCTATCTATCTATCTATCTATCTATCTATCTATCTATCTATCTACCTGTACATAATATTCATTTATAATTATTATATATATATATATATAATATATATATATATATATATATATATATATATATATATATATATATATATATTTCAAAACGAACAAAACGAATGGTTGCGATTTTTTTAAATGAAAATTTTTATAATTCTTCAACATTATTCCAAATAAAAAAGTAAAATCTTTAAATACTTTTTTTTTTTTATGTTGTTCATGTTATGAAATAAATTATATGTAGTTGGTTAGAATTAATTATTTATTTAATTTTATTTTAAATTGATTTATTAATCAAATTAGTTAATTAATTAATTGATCAAGTCAAATGAATGTGGAAGAGTTATATTTTTACGTAGGAAAACATTGTCCTCATACCATACTTCTTTATTTAAACACCCACACCAAGCAAAACACAACGACACACAGCACACCACACACACAATCACACACACACACACACACACACACACACGCTCACTCACACAAGCATCACACAGCACACACACACGCACAATACACCATATATATGAATATATATATATTATATATATATAATATATAATATATATAATTATATATATATATTATATACTATATATATATCTTATATATATTATATATTATATATATATATGTAATATGGGGAAATAAATTTGCATTTTTATTATTGTATCAAACAAGGTCTCATTCATTATTTGGTGTATTTTCATTATTTAAGTAATACAATTCACATTATCATCTTGTTTCCTTTCATTATCGTCAGCCACTCTTCTTCCTTCTTCTTCGTTAGAGCATCATAAGTTTTTGTTGCTAAAAATAAATACAAAGCATTGATTACTTCTGCTTCACAATAGCTTTACCGACCAGATGTTAGTGTGCGCTTGTTAAGTGACATGCGAGAGTGTGTATGCGTCGGAGAGAGAGAGATAGAGAGTGATAGAAGAGATAGATAGGATAGAAGAGAGAATAGATAAAAGAGGAGAGAGAGAGAGAGAGAGAGAGAGAGAGAGGAGAGAGAGAGAGAGAGAGAGAGAGAGAGAGAGAGAGAGAGAGACATGAGTGAATTTGAGGGAGAAAGTATATTAAAAAAGATACATAATGAATAGAATATCGCCAGTTTTTTCCGCCAATTTGGCGAAACTGGGTACAACACAAGTGTGATTAAAATAATTACATTATATATATATATATATATATATATATATTATATTTTAGTTATATATATATATATATATATATATATATTTATATATATATATTATACATAAGGATAAATGCAATACTCGTTTACTAATTTGGTCATCATTAGCTACGTGGTCAAGGTACATTAGGTTTACCATCCTCAAGGGTAAGGGTTCAAAACCACTTAGGGACATTATACCTGTATAATATATATAATATATATATATTATATTATATAGTATATATATATATATATATATATATATATATATATATAGTATATATTATATATATGAAATATATAATTATTTATATATATAATATAATATATAATAGTTAGTATATATATATATATATAT
>JABUQX010005048.1:120000-122500 GCA_015478945.1 Trachelipus rathkii
AGCATTAAATAAAAAAAAAAAACAGGTTAATTCGTTGATGTTGAAAAGGACCCAGCCCGGGATGATGTTTTTATGTGTGTTTTGAATCAGATTCTTTTGCAAATAAGTTATATGATAATCACCCTTACATAGAATTTAGAAATGATTTTATAGAATTTAGAATTTAGAGATTTAGAAATGAACTCCTAATAACATATAATGAGAACAACATCAGAATAATTCTATTTTGATAATTAAATGCTATATTCTAGTATGCAAAATACACTTTTTACCAGTATATGTTTTCTATTCTTCCTTTTTTTCTTTTTATATCTTCCTTTACAATGTCTGTATTAGGGTTCGCCGACGCACCAGGTGCGGTGCGGTGCGGTGCGGGGCGTGGTGCGCTCATTTTGGTGCGGTGCGGGGCGTGCTGCGCTCATTTTGGTGCGGTGCGGTGCGATGCACCACACAAATCCAGGGTACCGATGCGGTGCGTGGTGCGCTTACTCTGGTGTGGTGCGGTGCGGTGCGGTGCGGTGCGGTGCGGTGCGGTGCTCTACCAACCCTCTAACGAAGATGACTCGGGGTAGTGATAAGCTTAGACGTACCCTAGACTCTCGTACTCCTTCTTTCTGTTCCGTGCCCTTAACTCCTTCTTCTCTCCCCTCCCTATGCAGAAGAATAAGAACCTAATATCTACATCCTTTGGTTCCTTGTCAATCCTCTTGATATCTATTACATTTATCTTAATTTAATTAAGCTTCAACCTCTTTCCTTTCTTTTATTTATTTAATTTACCCATTACCCATTTTCCCATTTACCCAAAATAGTATAAACTCTTTAATATTTTAGGATTATTTTCTCTTAATCTCTTCCTTCGTCTCTCTTTCATTATCCTTTTAATCCGCTCTTGAATATATATATATATATACCATTATATTATATATATATATATATATTATTATTATATATATTATATATAGGATATATAATATATATATATATGTACTATATATGATTATATACTTATATATATACTAGTATTTTCCAGTTACAAACTCTCATCATAATATCCACATCTACATCTACGTATATCAGTATTCTGCAGTTTTTCTACATAATTTTCGTTTTAAATAATCCTCTCTCTCTCTCTCTTCATCTCTCTCTCTCTCTCTCTCTCATCTCTCTCTCTCTCTCTCTCTTCTTCTCTCTTCTTCTCGTCACATCTCAGTGTAAATTTTTCAGTTGGCAATTTTACTTTACCTTTATACCTTATCATAATACTGTATTTTGTCCATCCTAACAGTCACAAGTTTATATACTATAAGGGTAAGCCATCTATATCAACTTAATTAGATTTTCTACCTGTTAATATATGATAGTAATATAATAATATATATATAATAATTAATATTTATTTATATAGTATAGGGGATAGTAATAATACTAGTATATATCAGTATATTAATAATATATAGTATATATATAGGTATATAGTATATAGTAATACTATACTATATATATAGTATTCTAATTATCAGTATATATAATTAATATATAATATTATATATATATATTATATATAATTATTTATATATAGATATAATATATATATATATATATATAAGTTATATATATATGTATATATATATATATATATTATATAATTATTATCTAAATTATATATATATATATATATATATAATTATATTAGTATATATATATAATATAGTATATATAATATATATTTAAATATATAATATATATTATATTATATATAGTATATATAATATATAATTAATATAATATATATATACTATATATAATATATATATATATATTATATATATTATATAATATATTTAATATATATATATATATATATATATAATAGTATATATATATATATATAATATATATATATATATATATATATATATTTATATTTCCAGATATATAATATATATAATTATATAATGCAAATGATGAGATAGATAGATAGATAGATATATAGATAGATAGATAGATAGATAAATAGATAGATAGATATATAGATAGATAGATACGTATATTTAAAATTTGACTTGTAATTTATTATTAAAATTACTACTTTTGACAGAGAGTGTCTTTTACACTTCACAGCAAATTGAAGCATTATTAATATATTATAAGTAGTCGTAATAATAATAATAATAATAATAATAATAATAATAATAATAATAATAATAATAATAATAATAATAATAATAATAATAATAATAATAATAATAATAATAATAATAATAATAATAATAATAATAATAATATTTTAATAATAATATATAATAAAAAAAGGTAAATAAAAATAATAATTAATATGAATAATGAATGAATAATAATAATAAAATATATAATAATAAATAATAATTATTAATAATAATAATAATAATAATAATAATAATAATAATATAATAATAATAATAATAATAATAATGATAATAATGATAATACTTTAAATTTTTTATTTTAAGGTAAAAAA
>JABUQX010005048.1:137500-142500 GCA_015478945.1 Trachelipus rathkii
CTTGTGAAATTCTGTTTTTTAAAAACCTAACTTTTACAAATCTCCCTCTCTAAAACACCTTCTAACTTTCCTATCTCTTTCGACGGTTTTCTCGTCTCTCCTGTTGACAATATAAACATCCTTGGCCTTAACATAAACAAAAAAATGTCTTGGAAACCTCACATCACAACGGTTGCTAGGGCAGCCTCAAAGAAACTGGGAGTTCTGTTTAGACTGCGAGACTTTTTTCTTCTTCTCAGTTACTCCAGCTATACAAGGGCCTCATCCGCCCTTGTATGGAGTACTGCTCTCATATCTGGGGGCTCTGGTTTCACCAGGGTTTTTGATAGGGTCGAGTAAAGGCCCAAAGGCTTATATTATTACAGCGCCCAGTGCTTGACCCTCTATCTTTGCGGCACGATGTTGGTACTTTATCTCTTTTCTATAGGTACCGCAGCGGCAGGTGCTCGAGGGAACTTACCACTCGCGTACCACCACCTTTACGACGCCCTCGTAGCACAAGGGGTACTGTCTGCATGAGTTTTGTGTTGATATTGGTAACTCCAGACTAGTTCGCTGCGGTGCTTCCTTCTTTCCTGCCACCTCTGTTCTGTGGAATTCTCTTCCATCTTCTGTGTTTCCTGCTAAATTTAATCTCCCCCACTTCAAAGCCTGCGTCTGTGCTCATCTGCGTAATTTACGTTAGTTGGTGAACTTCTGAGGCATGCAACACCCCCTCCTTGAATAGTGCTCTGCCCGTGAGTGGTGGTGACAAATGTAAAAAAAAAAAAAAAAAAAAAAAGCCACACGACTAGGAATATTCCGCAACTCTATTACTCAATATACCGCAATTTTTTAATGTTCAGATTAACAGTATCTATAAAAAGAGATTCCGTTATGTTATGTTATCACACTTTCCTTCGTTTTTCGATCTTTAATTCATTATGAAAATATGAAAATGAACAAAATTATATAAGGAGAATCGGCTCAGACTGTCATACTAACTACTGACCATTTTCTTAACTCATTTTTATCTCATGTACAATAATCATTTCCGACTGTTCTGTTTATATCAACAAACAAAATCATTTCTTCCACTTCTCATATTTTCTTACTTTCAGTTTACGATGTTTAGAATTATTCGAATTCTGTTAACACAGACACTATCGACAAATCTTGATTTACCTTTTTGTCTAATTTTGAGGTGACATAGATACACACACACACGCAAACACACACATACACACACACACACACACACACACACACACATATATATATATATATATATATATATATATATATATATATATATATATATATATATATATATATATATACTTACTAAATTTATAACATATATATAGTTCTAAATATATATGTTTATATATATCTCTTATATACTGCTATATATATATATATATATATATATATATACTATATACTATTTCTTATATATATACCTATATATAACCTTAATAATATATACAGCCAACCTTAATAATATATAAATATATATACATATATATATAATAATAACCAATACTTATTTATATAATAATGTAATATATATACTGTAACAACATATATATATATATGTAAATAATAAACTCTTGTATATAATATACCATATATATATAATATATAATATTATATATGTATAATATATACTATATATAATATATAATAATATATATATATGCTATATAACCAACATATGTGGCATAATATGTATATATCAAAGTTACTTTAGAAACGATAAGACCTTGTGGATGATTGGGATTACAGGTTGCAACATATATATATATATATATATATATATATATATATATATATATATATATATATATATATATACTCTCTCTTCTCTCTCTCTCTCGTGCTACAAAATCAATGTTTTTCACATCTTTCGGAAAAGAATAAATAAAAATGATCAATTCCCAACACGAGTGTGTGGCCGTCATGCTTCAATGGGTAAGTGTGCGAAGGAGGCAAGAGGAACTTTATTACAGGCAGATCAAAGTCCACGAATATATATATATAATATATATATATATATATATATATATATATATATTATATATATATATATATATATATATATATATATATATAAATATATATATATATATATATATATATATATATATATGCTATATATATATATATATATATATATATATATATATATATATATATATAATAGTAATACCAACTCTCAGGCTAACCAACATAGCCTTAGCCAACATATATATATGTAGTAATATTAGCCTTATAGTAATATAATAATAACTTAATAATATATGTATATATATATTTTACTATATATACTAAAATTCTGTGTATATATATATATATGTAATACAACAATAGCCCCCTTCTATGCTAATAACAACAGCAACTAGCAACATGTAATATGTATGTATAACTAATAATAACCTTATGTAATATAATAATATATATAATATCTATATATATATATATATATGTATTCTTATTATGTATATATATATATATACGTATATATGTAAATATATAACAATATTTAACATATCTCAATATAAATAGCAACAACAGATATTCAAAATAATATGTAACAATATATATATATATATATATATATATATATATATTGATATATATTTATATATATATATATATATATATATATATATATATGCGCATCCCATATATATACTCCACAAAATCAACTCACCAAGACCAATTTGGGTTGTATTTCGATAATAAAAAGATTATTTTCGTTTTAATTGCGATAATGTTGGGAAGGTTGTTGGACGTCACCAATGAAAAACACTAGAAATATCAAACGAAGTCAGGTAATGAGACACCATAATTTTTTGGTTTCCTGCCAATTTTTGAGTTTGTGACATATTCCTGTGGGAAGATAATTAGTGGAGAGTATCTTTGTAATAATGAAATGTGGTAGGCGTAATTTGGCACGCGATGATTGTGTTAAAAAATGCAACTTTGTTAGGTGAAGACTGAAGAGTAACCACACAATGAACAAGGTAGAAGGATCGGTGTGGCTCATACAACCATTACTAGAAATGATTCGACATTATAGAGAGAGAGAAATGACCATACCAGAATACCATGACAGGGCAGGTCACGCGCAACTACCGTATTGGAAGATTGTTTTATAAAGCTGCGAATATTTCGGAACCTATTTACTAAGACAAAAAGTCTTCAAATACAGTTGGAGTTTGTTTATGGGTCTAGAGTAAGTACTGATACAATTAGACGGCTAGTCACTCAACAAAATTATCACCATCAAAAGCCAGTAAACTAGCTCACGATTATAAAGGGCTACGGAGCCGCGGAGCAGCAAAAATTTGGGTGGAGCCAAAGTTGAAGCCGAAAAACTCTTTTTACTTCAAAATAAAAGGGTTAGTAGCCGGAGTTTGAGCCAGCAAAAATTTTGCTGACTCTGCAGTTCTGCAGTTATCTGTGTTGACCATCAAACGGCTATTTTAGCATTTGCTAGGGAACATTCTAACTACCATATTGATGACTAGGTTTTTTTTTATATATACATAGGAGTCAAGGCTTATCTCTCTGGCTCAAATCAACGTTCTAGAGTGTGTGAAGGGTCAAATGAAAGATATGCTGTATGTAACATTCGACAGAACATATTATAAAGAGGAGAATCAGTAATGGTTTGGGGTTGCGTTTATTTGATGACGTGGGCTGAACTTTACTTTATTGTTGTTGGTCTCCTAAATGCCAAATGCTAAATTATCAACATCATAGATCCATGCGTTGCCCATAACAGTCAACATGCAACTCGAAAATGTCCATTAATATTTTAATGGTACATATTAGGACTTTCGTTTGGTCAGCATTCAGTTAGGACCTCGATCCCATAGAACGTGTCGGGAACATGATAGAACGAAGAGTTTGAGAACAGCATCCACGAACACTTAATCTGAATCAACTCTAACATGCTCTTGTACTTGCACGGAAAGACTTCCACAAGATTCCATACAAAATCTAATTACGAGCATAGAAAGACATTTCCAAGCCTTAATTCGTAGCATAGTATTAAGGAACTTTGATATAGCGTATAATGGGAGCAGTGAATTTCTATACAGCATTGTTTGATTTCTACCGCTGTGTAAATTTTCCCTTTTTACATGGATTCTTGGATAAGTATTTGTAATTTCATCATAGGGACATAAGTTATTTTACACAACCCCTATGAATTATTTACTTTCACTGAATACAATATCGAATGACCATATATATATATATATATATATATATATATATATATATATATATATATATATATATATATATATATATATATATATATATATATATATATATATATATATATATATATATATTATGTATATATATATATATATATATATATATATATATATATATATATATATATATATATATATATATATATATATATACTGCTGCTTAACTAATATATATATATATATATATATATATATATATATATATATATATATAATGTGTGCGTGTTTGCATTTGTGTTTGTGTTTTCAGGATAAAAAACGTTCGCTAATTAATATTCTTCTTATTCTTAAGGTTCCTCCCTGAGTATTCTCTATTAATTTGAGGAATTGAGAGGGTGGAGCAACTTAAATTTATCATTTTAGGTTGAAACAATTATTTTTTCCTTGGGCTTTGAAATTTATTGTTTAAGTTTCATTACATTTATAAGGTACTTTCGATTTACTTGAATGGCGAATTCCTTCCTTGACCATCCTTGACCATCATTGACCATCCTTGACCATCCTTGACTACTTCAATTCTTATTAAGAGTGTTTACTTATATCATAGAATTAATAAATTCTTTTGCTTATTTATGCCATTTTTTTCCTCCAGTTTGTAAATTGTGTTTCGTTTTGTTATAAAAATTTTTGTATTCTTTTTTAACAACTCACACGTTACGGATGGGCAGTGCCATAATTTAGGGGAGGAACTAGTCTAGATAATTTATACCTAGGATACAAAAGAGG
>JABUQX010005048.1:147500-150000 GCA_015478945.1 Trachelipus rathkii
AGCGCACAGCTCCCCAATGCGTTCATTCCTCATTTTATCAATTCTTCTCATACCTAACACGCCCCTAAGATTATCCATCTGAACACTTTGTACTTTAGATATATACCTCTTATTGCAGACCATAGTTTCATTACTATACATTAACATAGGTAACAATATATCCTTATGTAAGTCCCTCGCGCACTCAAGACTTAGTCTCTTTAAATCCACCATGGATTTAATTGCACTAGCCACCTTTCTACTACACTCTTCATCGTCCGTTCCCTTTTTATTAAACGTATATCCTAAATATTAAACCTCATACACTTGTTCCAGGTGCTTACAATCCAACATAGCTTCACACCGAGGACTGTTCTCACTCACATCCATAACCTTTACTCTTACTTCTTATTTATGTTTACCTTCAAACCCCCCCCCTTTAACACACCCTGCCAAATCCCTCTACCAATCCGCTCAAACTCTCTCCGGATTCGCCACAAAAAAACTAAACAACAGCATATAATAGGTAGGTCACCATCCACTCTCTTTCATTCTCTATCATTCTAACACTTTTCCATGCCAACCCCACCTCTAATTCTTTCATAACATTATCCATATACAAATTGAATAACCAAGGAGACATAACACATTTCTGCTTCACGCAGCTATTAATATTAAACCATTCGCTTTCAACTTCATTTATTCTTACTCACGCTTCACTATCGTCATACATACTTTGACTCCATTCAGAAGCCTACCACCAACACCATATATCATTAGCACCTACCATAGAGCTCCCTGTTAATCCTATCATACGCCTGTTGCAAATCTATAAAACCTAAATACAATTTAATCTTCCTCTCTCTCATTTTCTCAATCATTTGGTTCAATATAAAGATTTGATCCACACACCCTCTACCACGTCTAAACGCACCTTGTTCTTCACCAATCAGTCCCTCAGTCACTTGACGCACTCTTTCAAACAAAATACCAGCATATATTTTCCCTACAACACTCAATAAACTAATTCCCCAAAAATTCCTACAATTAACCTTATCCCCTTACCCTTACATAAGGGTACTATTACTGCTCTCCTTCAATCCCTTGGAACTATAATCTCCATAAACGCTTTGTTACACAACTTCCAAATCTAATCAATCACCAATCTCGCCTCCGTTCTTGATCATTTCACCAGTAATTTTATTTATACCTGCAGATTAACCATTCTTCAACTTTCTCACCCTACCCATTACCTCCTCCCTACTAATCACCTCATCCCCAAAATACCTATTCCTTCTTGCACCATCAAACCCACACACATTCACTATCACCTCTTCAGTACAGCCAATGTTATGCAAATTGAATATATATATATATATATATATATATATATATATATATATATATATATATATATATAACATATATATATATATATATATATATATATAACCTTATATACTCTATGCTCTTTGATATATATATATATATATATATACTAATTTTTTGTTATTTCCAAAACGGAAGCCTCAGTTTAGATCAAGAAAAAAACTTGCTCCTTCCACGAAACCTTTTGGTTATGAAATCTCTCTCAGTTAATAAAAAAAAATTCTGAGTATTGCAAAAGTATTCCCACAATGTTTTTATTATAGAAATAAAATTTTATATTTGTAGGTTGTGTAGATCAAAAATGCAAGCTTTAAAGCTTACGGGTTACAGAAAATAACACATTTTGAATAACGTTGAATGATAAAAACTATTATTGCATTGTTACTAATTTATTATTATTATTATTATTATTATTATTATTATTATTATTATTATTATTATTATGTATATATGTGTGTGTGTGTGTGTGTGTACGTGTGTGTGTGTATGTATTATTATTATTATTATTATTATTGCTGTTATTTTTGTTGTTGTTGTTGTTGTTGTTGTTGTTGTTGTTGTTGTTGTTGTTGTTGTTGTTGTTGTTGTTGTTGTTGTTGTTGTTGTTGATGTTGATATTTGAAATTTATATAATGTCACCAACAAGCGACAGATTTTAATGTCTGTTATATGTAATTGTTGTTAGTTATTATTGTTATTATTATTGTTATTGTTATTGTTGTTGTTGTTGTTGTTGTTGTTGTTGTTGTTTTTGTTGTTGTTGTTGTTGTTGTTGTTGTTGTTGTTGTTGTTATTGTTGTTGTTGTTGTTGTGTAACATGAGTATAATTTAAGAAATTTAACTATCGAATGAAATTTTTTAGTTTTATTTATACAATCAAATTTTTCTCAAAATCTTATTTTTATTTTCGAAAAGGTCAATTAAATAATATATCTGATCCAATCCTCCACTTCTAACATGTTACATAAAATATAAATATGTAATAAGTTACTGTCATAAATATGTAGTATGCGTTTAAAAATATATTTAATGTATTCAATCTATCAAACATAAACTCATACTTATGTTTTAATTTTATGTTATATACTGTAATATCTTTTAGAAAAGGTGAAAAGCTAAAAACTACTTTACT
>JABUQX010005049.1:5000-7500 GCA_015478945.1 Trachelipus rathkii
TCTTCTGGTGAAGAGGAGGAAATCCTTTCCCCTCTCTCCTCCCTCTTCGACTCTCTTTTGTTGTGAAGAGACAATGCTTAGAGAAGAGCTTTTCACAAAAGCCTTCAACGGAAAGAAAAAAAAATGTGGGCTTGTGTGAGAGAGATAGTCGAGAAGGAAAAATAATAATAATAAAAGACATAAAAGCAGTAATAACGAGAGGAGAAGACAGATGAGAGAATGGGGGGGAGGGGGAGAGAGAAAGGCATACTCAAGTCTTAACGTTTTAAAGAAACCGCAATATTGAAAAAATATCCGCATCCGCGAATACTGAAAATTGAGATTTGGTGAAAGTACTATAAAAGTATAGCATGATAAAGCACCTTTTTAAACCTTTTAAAAAAAAAAAAAAAAAAAATAAAAAAAAAAAAAAAAAAAATACAATATTAATAAACCACAAATATTTACTACTCAAATAATTCACTATTACTAAAAAAATATATATTGAATGACCGTATTCTTTAGTATTGAAAACTACAATAACAACAAATAATGAATGCTATAACAATATATATATTATGATACACTACTATACTAGTGCTATAAAAAATATAGTAGTAGTTAACTTAAAGTAATACAATTTTAAAATAAAATAATAGTGTTGGGTGTGAATTGCATATGACTACATACTACACATATATATATATTATATAGTATATATATAATATATATATATATATATATATTATATATTATATATATATAATATATATATATCTACTATATATATATATATATTATATATATATATATATATATATATATATAGGCTATTTATAAGTGGTTGACCAGGAGCAAAAATCAATAATTAATGTATCGTAATTTTATTAATTTTAGGGTAAATACATTAAATTTTGGGTAACCTAACCCTTAACTTAACCTAACTAAACCTAACAAACTCTAATCCTAAATTAACCTAAACCTAAAAGGGATTTAAATAACGAGTCAAACCGCACATTATAAATTGTCGCATATATATATATATATATTATATATATATAATTATATATATATATATATATAATATAGTATATATATATATATAATATTACATATATATATCATATAATTTAATCTATGGCAATAAAATATTAGGTTCACATTTAATAAAACTTAATTTATAAATAATATTTAATATTATCAATATTTTGCCCTATTTTTATAATATTATTAGTCTGATCTTCTCACAAGAAATATTCTGTCTCTGGGTTGTATATATATACTATAGTGATATGGCGACTGCGCTGGTTTGTCTGGTGCGCAGCCATATTATTATAATATATATATATATATATATTATAGATATATATATATATACATATATATATATATATAATATAGTATTATATATATATATATATATATATATATGTATACTATATATATATATATATAACTGTATATATATATATTATATAGTATATATATATATATATATTATATATTATAGTATATATATAGTATATATATATATATATATTATATATATATATATATATATTATGATATATATTATATATAATATATATATATATATATATATAACAACGTAGAGAAAAGAATTTTACAATAGGAGACACGCGAACAATAGCAAGAACAAGAACTTCAAGACAGGAGAACAAGAAAAACCGAGACGAAATGAAGGATATTCAAGAATCCGAAGATATTCAAGCTTATTCAAGGATATTGAGAAAAGAATTTCGCTTCTTTATTTTATAAGAAAAGAGCGCGAAATATGTACCGAAGAAAAAGCCCGCGCATTATTATTATTAGTAAACAAAAGGCGGGAAACCGCCAAAGTCAAATGAATGAATACGCGTGAATTATTCATTCCTATTCACTCGTGTTTATTCACGTTTATTCATTCTATTATTTATTCCCAGGGAGAGAGAAAAACTCATCAAAATTCCTTCCACCATTAATAATAATTATAATAAAAACCTACAAAGAAGTAATTATTGAAGAAACGGAAGACGATTCAAATTTTTCGAATGGGTGGATTAAAAAAAAAAAAAATAAACCCCCCCACGAATATAAAAAAAAAAAAAAAAAATACAAACATCATACCAAAAATTTACCTTATATGAATACACACACATAGGCATACCAAAAACTCATACTTGGACAGATTAACTATACAAATTCACAAGATACAAAACGATTCATATTATTTAAAAAAAATTATATAAACGATAACGGGGCTATTCCTCTTCCTCCCATTCCGTTCAACTTAATTTTGCAAACTAGAGTTGATCGAGCACTGCACCGCACCGCACCGCGACACTGGATTTGTGTGCAGCACCGCACCGCACTTGGTGAGTCTGCCAACCCTAATGCAAACTATTTTTCCCCTTCTAAAAATGTGCTTTCTGCTATCACCAAGATCAATAAATACTAACACTTGATATTTCTTATTTCTAACTGAAGGTTAAAGAACATGTTTTTAATGCCTCAAAAATTC
>JABUQX010005049.1:15000-17500 GCA_015478945.1 Trachelipus rathkii
TTTAAAGTTGTTCTATATTGTTATAAGCTGTGGTGAGTGTGTGTTTCCTGTCGCTGAAGTTGTGTTGAGAGAGGGTTCGGTGTTTAGTGTTCGTTGGGTTGAGGAAGTGATTTGGTCGATGGGGGAAAACGTCATGTGTGTCATAGGTACTATTTTTGGGGTTTTGTTTAACGGAAGGGGTTGTTGTTCAGGTAGACTATTGGATGGAATGAGGATTGATGACGGTCAGTTGTTAAAAGGGTGATGGAGGATTTAAGGGGGATGCTGTCATTCCTGTTGGAGCTTAACCACCTCTAATAGATGTAAATATTCTTTGGTATGTTGTGTGGCTATGTTTCACGTCTGGGTGTTGGGAAATAAGACTGATGTCATCTGCATGTATTATAAGTTTGTAGTTTGGTGGGTTGGGGTAGGTAAATCTGCTGTGAAAAAGTTAAACAAAAATGGAGAGAGAATGGCGCCCTGTGGGACGCCATTTTGTAATTTGATCGAATGGGAGAGGTTGTTTTTGTATAAGACCTTAGCGAAACGGTTGGTGAGGAAATTGGAGAGCCATTTTTTGTCATTATTTTCTAAGGGGGAGTGGAGGATTTTTTGAATAAGGATGTGTGTGGGGACGGTATCAAATGCTTTATTTATGTCTATTGCAGTGAGTATTGATCTATGGGAAGGGGATTGGTTGAAACCATTAATGATGTGTTGTGTGAGGGAGGTGAGGGCTGTAGTTGTAGAGTGGTTGCTTTTGAATCCGTGTTGGAAATCTGGGAGAGTAATGGGGTTGGAAATTTTGTTTAGAATTAATTTCTCTAGCAGTTTACTAATGGAGCAAAGCAGAGAGATTGGGCGGTAGGAGGAGGGGGAGTTAGGGTCTTTTTTTGGTTTGAGTTTTGGAATTATGAATGCTTGCTTCCAGATTGGGGGTATGTAGTTGAGCTGCCATGATTTATTAAATATTTCTGTGATTAGGAGAATTGTTTTTTCTCCAAGGTGTTTTAGGTGTATTGAGTCTGGACCTGTTGCTGTTGAATTTTTGAGGTTTTTGGCTTTTATTGTCATGTTGGTTGTGAATGGGGTAGGAGGGTGTGGTCTAATCTTGAGCTCTGAGTTGTTTTTTTATTTTCCTGTTATCCGTATTGGTTTTCTACGTTAGATGTTGTTGACTAGACCATGTTTTATCAGATATATGATATGTAAAGATATTTTATATATATATATATATATATATATATATATATATATATATATATATATATATATATATATATATATATATATATATATATATATATATATATACTTATTAGAGGTGTGCGGATATCCGCATCATTTTTCTCTATCCGCATCCGCATGAATTTTTTTGCGGATAGTATTCATATATGAATTATGAGACTAAATGTTCCTTAATTCTGCAACGCAAGATGTTCAGACTCGTTGGAATAGTAGTTATACATGCTTGAGAGGATGGGAGAAATAAATGAAGCTGTCTTCTCTTATGCTTCGAACAAACACAAAGGTGAAAAGCCTAAAAGGTGATGATAATACGATTTTAGGTAATTGTATTACTCTTCTTAATCCCTTTGAAGAGGTAGCTAAGACTATTAGCTCAGAAAATTTTTGTTTGTCAGACGGGATTCCTCTAGTTGCAACGATGAAAGCTGTGCTAAATACTGCCATTAAAAGTAAGAGACTTTCAAAGATGATAGAAACACTCATGCTGGAGATAGATAATAGATTTCAAATTCTGCAAAAACGATTACACATGTGCAATAACAACTTTTCTGGATCCTAGATACAAAACCAAATTTCTTGAACTACGTGTTTCACAGGGGGTTAAAATTTATTTAGTATGCGACGAAATGCTGCTAATGGCAGAAATTTCACCAGCCCCTAAAAAGGAAAAGATTACAGAAACAAGCATACATTTACCATCTGTTAGCAAAACCATTGCTGAACCCATGAACGTTCTTTTGGCTTCTAGAAGCGATGAAGTCTTGTTCAGAGGTCTCAAAAGACACTCTGTCATTGATCGAAAATTATCAAAAGCGAAAACTCTTGGAATCGGATAAAGATCCATTGGTTTGATGGCGTGATAATTGTAAAACTTTTCCACATCTTGCAGAGCTCGCAGGGAATTCTTATCATGTCCTTCAACAAGCGTAGCTAGTGAGCGTCTTTTCAGCGGTGCAGATCTCGTTTACAAAGAAAAGAGAAGCAAACTTTTCCTTGAAAGGGCTCAGAAGCTTTAGTTTTTGAAGCATAATTTGATAATTACTAATTTCAAGTATTATTATTATATATAACCTTTTTCCAAGTGGGTGGAGGCTGGGGAAAGAGATTGGTGGGGTGCAAAAGAATTGGGTCGACGTCCCGCAATCTGGTAACACAGGTATATATATATATATATATATATATATATATATATATATATATATATATATATATAAATATATAAAAGAAGTTATATATATATAGATATATATATATATATATATATATATAT
>JABUQX010005049.1:27500-48483 GCA_015478945.1 Trachelipus rathkii
TTACTCAGTTTCTTTCTTCCAATTTCCATCGATATGCACCATTTCAAACACACAATATCTGGACATGTTGGCCTTTCATCCAGATACGGAATTTTGGACCTTGTTATGTTAGTCGAGTAATTTTTTGGAGTTAATTATTTTTTCCTTTTTGTAGTAAATGATTTTAATAGTAATATTTATATATTTGCCATATATATAAATGAGGGACTTTTCCCCTTTTATATTTTCTCACTGGTATCTGTTTAAAATTAATTTAATTAAATTCTATGGATTTTAATCGATTTATAAATAAATGATTTTCCCTAAAAATTTGAAATAAAGCAAAATTTAGCAGGAAAAAGTAAAAAAAAAAAAATAAATAAAAAAATTGCTATATTTAGCAATTTTTTTGGTTTTCTCCTGTTAGATCTAAAGATAGTAAGTTTGGGGTAATAATGGTGGACGAGGTCATTAAATTGGGTGTTTAAACTGAAACTACCTTAGTCTATTTAAGTTTCGCCATACTTCCTTCATGCATAGTTCCCTTACAATTACCCCATTTTATATATATATATATATATATATATATATATATATATATATATATATTTATATATATATATATATATATATATATATATATATATATATATATATATATATATATATATATATATATATATATATATATATATTTATATATATATATATATATATATATATATATATATATATATGAATTAATCCAATTTATAAAAAAACATTTAATTGCCAAGCTCAATTTCGTGTACAAAGGAGGTCTATTTCTTCTTTTTATAAATATAATTATTTAAAAAAATATATTTCTATTTATTTTAGCGAAAATTAATTGTATCTTGCAAATTAAAAGGTTCAAAATTGTAAATCTAGCAGGAAAACGTCAAAAAAAATTGCTTGAGCAGTTTTGTTTTGCTTTTTTTTCTGCTAGATATAACATTTTTCTCTTCTTGAAAACCATTTAATATAAAAAAAAAAACCGACCAGGAATTTGTTCCCCCCCCCCAGGTCTGGTGGGTTTTATGCAGGCCCTGGTCAAATGGTTTAAAAGTGGATGGTCGAGATATTTCTACAATCTGTTCAAATGGCATTCCACGGCTTACCCAATGCAGATATCTTGCCTAAGACCAAAATGCTAACCATGATTTAACGCTGTCACAGTAAAATCCATTAGATAATGTGTTCAGGCCGGGCAATTTAAAAAGCAATAGCTCAAAGAGTTACAACTACTGTTACAATTTTGGGTAATTGGCACAAATCAAAAGGAAATCAAATTACTTCATATCAGATTTTTGAGAGCATGGTGTTAGATTCTTCAAAACCCACTTCTTCAGCTCTGACATCAACGGTATAACCAACAAAAGTTCCTACATCTAAAATACTGCATTCAACTGATCTTAGGCACACCTTAAGTACACTTGCACCAACATTCGCAATACATCTCTATATAATACAGAAAAAATATTATTATGATAATGTTACATTCGCTATAATGCACCTTCTAAAGCTTTCCTTCCAGTATTTTAAATAAACATTTTAATGTTCTCCATAGTTTATTAATTTTTTTTCTCTACACTGGAATCTGGTTTGTAAAAAAAATCCAATTCCTTGAATGGGTTTCATAAAAACACCCAAAAAATCATAGGGAACATTTCAATTTCTTTCACCATTACCGACTAGGGCATCCATTAAGAATGAGAAAAGAAAAAAAAACATCTGGACCACGATTTACTTTTCATTTTCCGAGCATTATCATACCGTATACTCTTATAATATTAACACCACAAAATTCAATCATGCACTTTCTATCGCAAACAACAACAACAACAACAACAGCAGCAGCATTTTCCCACAGCAACTTACATGTCTGAGACAAATTCAAGACTTGAATATATATATATATGATATATATATATATATATATATATATATATATATATATATATATATATATATATATATATATATATATATATATATATATATATATATATATATATATATATATATATATATATAAAATATATATATATATATATATATATATATATATATATATATATATATATATATATATATATATATATAGACACATATATATGTACACAAATACATATATATATATATATATATATATATATATATATATATATATATATATATATATATATTGCATGGGTGATCAAACACGTGCGTGCAACTTAGCTGTGATTGCGTTCGATTTAATAAAATGTATTAAAAAAAAAAAAACTCTCGCATCTGTAACTCACTCAAGCTTTTAAAATGAATATCCGACAATCGATAAAGAAAGCCTCCCATAAAAAAGTAGTATTACGGAAAAAAAAATCACAAAATTTATGAGCGCACCTTAATGAGCAAAAAGTGGTGGGAGAGAAGAGAAAGTGGGGGACGAAAATGGCATCAAATCTTGCAATAATAACCCCTTCATCTCTCCCCCCTCCTCCCTCATGTTTTCTTTTGATACCTCTCAAGGCAGGTAAAGCCTGAGTAAAAACGGAAGTCATAAAATTAATAACATTTTTCCAGCATACCGTGATTATTAATCTAATATATAAAGTATATATATATATATATATATATATATATATATATATATATATATATATATATATATATATATTTATATATATATATATATATATATATATATATATATATATATATATATATATATATATATATATATATATATATATACATACTTCTAGGATGGGGTGTAGATGTCAGGGGCATTGGATTAAAGACACTTATATTTTTTTCCGCCAGCCACAGGCATACTGTATTTTTAAAAAAATACTACTACTATAACTACAACTACTACCAGGACTGTCCTGTGGAGTCGATATTTTTTTTTCCTTTTTACCGCTCCCCGACCCAGGCTCAATTATTTTAAACTTATTCGAATCCGGATCGATTACAATTAGAAATATTAATAATTTATTTTATTAATTTTTTTTTTAGTGAAGATTCTCCGGCATCGAATTCGCAGCCATTCCCTTCTCATATAAATAATAATAATAATAATAATAATAATAATAATAATAATAATAATAATAATAATAATAATAACAACAACAACAACAACGAAAAGAGTAGCTAAAAACAGCTGCAAAATAAAAAAATCACAAAGGTGCGTACGCGCATGAACAAACAAAAACCAACTTTTTCGCATTTCCTTAGACTACAAAACTATTCCCTTCTTCCCCAGTCACCAAACAACCCCCACCCCCCGCCATCTCTCCCACCAGCAAATTCAATCGTAATAATAACCATAAATAATAATAATACCAGTTGTAATAATTACTCTTTCGACATTAAAAGTCAAATGATAAACTTGTGGTAATAAATAGAACACGAAATATTCTAAATTACGAGGATAAGACATTCCTGCTTTCCTTCCACCCCTGATATATATATATATATATATATATATATATATATATATATATATATATATATCTATATATATATATATATATATATATATATATATATATATATATATATATATATATATTTCATTTTTATTCTCAACATAACCTCAATCCCGAGATCGGAAAATGGTCAGGGAAAGTATTTGTATGGTTTCTGACCAAGTGGTACATATTATTTAAGATTGAAGCCCGATAGCAAGCTCTGCTTCAGCCCAACGCAGTTGGGAGTGCTTGCCTACCCGCGGTCGTGGGTTCGCATCCTAGTACGCAGCCTTTCCAATGCGAGAAGTATGAGAAGAGTGATTTGTATGTGAATAGATTGTTCTGTTGTAAGTGTGTGCTATGTTGGTAGTGATGTGTGTGTATTGAGATTAGTCTAATACACTATTCCGTAAACTGCAAAACGTAAATATTGCAGAAAATCTCCTACTGACGACAATTTTTTGTGTCCGTTCACGTAGCCGAACTAGGATCCGAATCCTTAACTGAGAGGGAATCCGCTTTCTGAAGGCAAACCAAAAAAGCTAGCCTTCACCCACTGATCCAAACGTGAACTCATATACAGTACCGGTATATATATATATATATATATATATATATATATATATATATATATATATATATATATATAAAAACAAATAAAAAAACATATATTCACAAATATAAACGTATATATATATATATATATATAGTATAGTATATATATATATATATATATATATATATATATATATATATCACTAACAGAACTAATACTAAAATCCGCCATCAATTGAAACAAATCAAAAAGCTTGAAATGAAAACAAAAATAAATAAAAGGATTAAAACCCTTAAAAAACAAAAAACAAAAAAAAAACATGCAATTAGGATGCGAAATCCTTCACAAACGAAATCATTACTATCCATAATAGCAATAATAACTATATAATCCCCCAAAAGAAACAAGAAAAAAAAGAAAAGAAAAAAACTCATTAGCGTGCAAATTAATCCTACATAATAAAGGACTCTTACCAAAAAAAAAATAAAAATAATAATAATAATTCTAATGAGCAAAAACGTATTAAACCCTTCAAATATTACACTAACTCAGAAACAACCACAAAAAAGAAAGAAAAAAAAACACTCCTAACATAAAAGTCCTCACAACCTGCAAAAAACTCGTTATCGTTCCTCGCTTAATCCTTACATAATCCTCCTCTTTAGGAGAAGATTATCGAGGGATTAAACTTGGGATTTACTTGGATTATCTTGGATTAATCCTATTACGGTTAAGGAGAAACGGCTTCGTCAAATTGATTTATCAATTTTTACGATACTTAAACTAAATATGACTATTAATGTCTAGTAATAAAAATTAAAGTATCATCGTTATAATATAAAATAAGGTCAAGCACGCGCGAGCACAGGCACACACAATAACACACACACACACATATATATATATATATATATATATATATATATATATATATATATATATATATATATATATATTTCTAAATATATATATCTGAAGATATAAAAATATATATATATATATATATATATATATATATATATATATATATTTGCATACATTGAACATGTGCTTAAGGCTCGTGCCATTCTATATATATATATATATATATATATATATATAGAGCATATATATATATATATATATATATATATATATATATATATATATATATATATATATATATATATATATATATATATATATATATATATATATATAAACAGTATTGTAGAGTAGGGGGAAAGGTATAAAGCCATAACCATCTTTGACCTCACTTCCATAAATAAATCTGGACACGAGAGGATTCAGGAGGAAAAAAAAAAACAACCGGAAATGATAGGAAGCTGTCCAGCGGAAATTTACCGGAACTCAAGTTCAGATGCTCTTCGATCAGCAAAAAAGCAATCAAATCAACATCGATCGATGATCTAATTAGGACCCCTTTTTATTCACATGCAATACTACTACTACTACTACTAATATGAGTGAATGAAAAATAAATTAAGTAAATAAAATACAACTACTACTATAATAATAATAAAAATAATAATGATAATAATAATAATAATAATAATAATAATAATAATAATAATAATAATAATAATAATAATAACAATAATAATAATAATAATAATAATAATAAATAATTAAATGTTTGGTAATTATTTCCATTATTTCAGCTCATACGATAAACTATGTGGAATGACAAACATCTCGACAGTTTAGCATTCTCCAGAAAAAAAAAGTTAAGAACAATTCTAAATAAAAGCACTTCAAGAATAAATGACGAAAGAGAATTACTAAAAAAAAAAAAATCACTTTTCTTCCCTCCAAAAAACCTCAAACTACTCCAATAATATTTAGAGTAGAGGAATTATATAAAAAAAAATTAACCCTTTCGACATCCGCAAGCTAAACAAAAAATGGAATCAAAGGAAATCAAAGAAAGCCGCTGAAGGAGGAGGAGGAGGAACCCTTGTTACTTTTATATTGGAGTAGCAAAGCAAAATACGCCGATGTTTTTCAAATTGCCTAAAAAGAACGGTTTTTTTTTTTAATACTGAAGCAGTTTCTTTTCATAAACTAAAGAAGAAGGTACAGGAAGAAATTATTAATATACAACGCTAAGGGGAGCTCTGCACCCCCGATCAGTGAGTAGTGAAAAAATAGCTTAAAAAAACCAAGCTGCATCTGGCATTAAGATTTTCTCATTGTAATCAACGTGTCGATATAATTAATAAAGACGGAAAAAGTGTTCTCAATATTTCGATAATATTCTTAAAACTTATAAACTCTAAAAGAAATATTAAATATATAATAGTCGCAAATAAAAATCTAAAAGAAAAATTAACAAGAAATAATAGTAATAATAATAATAATAATAATAATAATAATAATAATAATAATAATAATAATAATAATAATAATAACTAAATGACAGTAAATTCTGAGTATTTAACAGACTTTAAATAATAATAATAATAATAATAATCAAATAAATGAATAAGAAATTAAGTATATATATATATATATATATATATATATATATATATATATATATATATATATATATATATATATATATATATATATATATATATATATATATATATATATATATATATATATATATATATATATATATATATATATATATATATATATATATATATATATATATATATATATATATATATATATATATATATATATATATCTCACGAAAATACCATCCCGGTTTATTATTTAATGAAGATTCCCCTAATTCTCTTTTAAACTTTCGTTCTTCCTTCCATAAGATCTTCCTATTTCCTTGTTAAGTCTCCGTTCATCCTCCTTCCAAACTGTTCATTTCCCTTTTTTCCTCCTAAGTTTACAACTTTTAGTCCTTTTTTCCTCTTTATATATTTCCATTTCCATAAACCTTTCTTTCGAAACCTCATCACTGACTTTCAGCACATTCAACCACACCTCTTTCTTACTTTTAATAGCTTGCATCATCACCTCGTCAAATCCACCACTAACTTCCTACTTTAGCACATCCATAAACTTCTCTTGCACTACTTACAAAGGTTACCTTCACTTGCGTCCAGATTTGTTCAGTTTCATCTTGCTCATATTTAACCGATTTATTTGCAAGTGCTCTCACATACTTTTCCTTATAACCTTGTTGACTTAACTTCTTACTTTTAATCCTCCCCAATTCCTTCCTTATCTCTTTTCTCTTCATCCATGCCATCACTAACTTAATCTTACATAAAACAACAATGATTTGATATTCCCATCCCCAACCCCCTTAATGATGATTTAACGTTCATCACATACTTCAACATCTTCTTCATCAACTCTCGTACACTTATGAATACAATATTTATTCTTAACAAAATATTCGAAAACTTATATCTTCTCTTATCTGAGATCGCCGGTTTGGCCTTCTATTAAGAATGTTTGAGGGATGATCTGCTTTTCCTTCCCTCTGGCTCTCAGTGCTCAAGCTTCTTAGCATTTCGTGAATCTATTGCCAATCGTTTTAATATATAAACAATCCTTTCAATATCTATCCTTCTCTCCTTTCATAATTTGAATCAATCAATGGCGTTGTTTTTAAAAGGTTCTGGTCTATCCCCCATCTCCTTTTACATTTTTTAATGACCTATCTCTCAATTCATCACTTATACACAATTCTGACGATGACTTAACCCGTCATTACTCTTTACATTTTGAAAATCACCCGATACTGCATGATCGATAATAATGTATTACTTACAAACATACATCTCTCTTCATAGAAATCAGTCACCTTTCCACTATTTATATTTTCTCCCACAACCCTAGTAACCTGTTATACCATCAATTTTTCGATAACCTATCCAACCATTCAAGTAGCCCAACAAAATCAGTCTAAAACCCCTACTCACCCCATCCAAAACATCATTCAGATTACCACAGAAAGTCAAACTCTCCTCAAGTTCACCATCATATGGACCATATGTTACAACCACACATACCTTGATGTTCTCAAACTAAAATGAAACCATGAAGTATTCTAGTACTTACACAAACAAAATCCACCATAGCTCTGTGCCTTACGTCACTCATCAGAATCGCAACTCATTTATCTACCCATTTCATTCCTCTCCACTCGAAAAAAACATTTCATCACACACACCATTCGTCTTCACCACAAAATTTCATCTTTTGTTACAATCACAGCAACCAAATCAAATTTACCATTTCTAAATACATCCATCCCCTATCTAATCGTCATTTATTCCTATAACATTCCATGTACCCAAACGATTCATACAATTTAGCCGAAAAGATACAAGATCGCTTACGGCGGTCACGACCAGGTCTGAGGCATGCATTAGCAAACCTAGCATAAATATAAGTGGTAGCGGGTTACAAACCAAACTAACACTGTCCCTTTAGTTGCCTCCTATGACATGCAAAACATATATATATATATATATATATATATATATATATATATATATATATATATATATATATATATATATATATATATATATATATATATATATATATATATAATTAGCATTAATTATATTTTTATTATAATTTTGAAGCAGCTCCTCTCGCTTTTCCTCTCTTCCCTCTTGTAACCAACCTATTCCTCATATTCCTGAAATCACCTCCCCAGCCACCCCCTCACCCCTTCACGCCGGCATGTGGACCCCTTCAATTTGACAGTTCATTAATTCCACTGATTATTTTATAGCTAAAAATGAAATAAAATGAAAATATGCAATACAAGGGGGATAAATATATATATATATATATATATATATATATATATATATATATATATATATATATATATATATATATATATGTATATATATTGATATATATATATATATCAAATGAAAAGGGGTTAAAAACTAAAAATTAATCAAAGTATTCAAAATGTATGAAAAGGAAACCAAAATTGAAAAGAAAAAAACGAGAGAGAGAGAGAGAGAGAGAGAGAGAGAGAGAGAGAGAGAGAGAGAGAGAGAGAGAGAGAGAGAGAGAGAGAGAGAGAGAGAGAGAGAGAGAGAGAGAGAGAGAGAGAGAGAGAGAGAGAGAGAGAGAGAGAGAGAGAGAGAGAGAGAGAGAGAGAGAGAGAGAGAGAGAGAGAGAGAGAGAGAGAGAGAGAGAGAGAGAGAGAGAGAGAGAGAGAGAGAGAGAGAGAGAGAGAGAGAGAGAGAGAGAGAGAGAGAGAGAGAGAGAGAGAGAGAGAGAGAGAGAGATTTCAAATATAAAAAATAGCTCTTCAACTACCAATAATAAAATAAGTCAAAAATAAAAAAAAAAAATTTCCTCCGGTAAATAGAACGAAGTCGTCTTCTGCAGAAACAAATCAAGGTCGAGAGGAAAATATTCAATTTACAAAATTCCAATTTTTTTGAAAATTTTTGACAAATAACGTACAAAATATTTTTATTATCAACTATAAATAATAATAATAATAAAAATAAAAATTTGACGTGAGATTGAAATCTAATCTATTTTTTAAAAATTGAGATATCAATAATATATATATATATATATATATATATATATATATATATATATATATACATATATATATATATATATATATATATATATATATATATATATATATATATATATATATATATATATATATATATATATATATATATATATCCACTTACTGTATCAGCCGCAGTGAGATTAATTCCAACTCCACCGGCTCTTGTTGATAATAAAAATACAAAAATATCTGACCTGTTATAATATATATATATATATATATATATATATATATATATATATATATATATATATATATATATATATATATATATATATATATATATATATATATATATATATATATATATATATATATATATATATATATATATATATATATATATATATATATATATATATATATATATATATTTATTTTACAGCGGTTCTTAAGCATTTGCTTTATTACGAAACCCCAAAATATACTTGTTTTTTTTTTGTTTCCATGGACACCCTTTAATTTTTTAAATTTTTTTCCTTCGGAGGAACACCAAAAATTAATTCAAGTTAACTCAGTTTTAAATGTCTTAAGAACATCAAATATTTAATTAAAGTTTCTTATGAATGGGGCTTCTAATATTTGAAGAGAAAGGAACATATTTATTATTATATTCGTATATAAAAAAAAATTAGTTTTTTTTTCATTCCTTCCCCCCCCCCTCAACTGATTTCTACAGATTGAGGGGGTGGGGTGCGCAACATGCACCAGAAACAAAAATAGCTAAATGGAAGAAACATGACCTAGGTCGAAAAGAAATCCCTCCCCCCATACCCTTAAGTGGGAGCAAGTCACAGCCAAAAAACACCCTAAGGGCTTCACAATACCGAGATAAACCTCCATTGTAATATCTCGTTAATCGTCAAGGGTTCATCCCAATGGGCCAGGCTCACAACCCTGCCTCTCATAAAACCACCCCATTTATTACATCTATTACGCACCAATCCTCTCACTTATGCTTGCTTGTTTGTGTACAACGTAACTTTACTCACAGGGTTCGGGCTTTTTTTTTTTTTTTTGCATTAACAAAGCCTAAGTGGCTGGTACAATTAAATCTTTGATGAGCGCAGGGTGACTAAGTCTCGAGTACGCTACGATTTTGCATGAGGGTATGTTGTTAACGGTGTTAATAGTATAGCAGCGAAACTATGAAATGTAATAAGAGGTATATAGATCTAAGATGCAATCTGCTTAGATGGATAATTCTTAGGCGATTGTTCGGGGTGTGAGAAGTCGAGAATGAGAATATATGACAGTGTATTAAGATAGTTTGGTCATATGAAAATGATGACCTAACCTAACATTGGATGATAGTCGGTTGATTAAGGAAAGGAGTGTGTGAATTTAGCACAAGCGAGAGGATTGATGCACAATAGGAGTAAATGGCGTAGTTTTGTGGATGGGGGTGCATGATTGTGGGCATGGCCCAGGGGGATGAACCCCTGACGAGATACCACAGTGGGTAATTGTCACGGTGCTGTTTTAAAGTTTAAGGGGGGGGGGGAATTTTGGCCGTAACGGTCTCGCACTCTTTGAATTAGGTCATGTTCTTATACTTAGCTATTCTGTTTCCAGAGAATGTTGCGCACCCCGTCTCTAACCTGAGGGGATTTGTGGGGATAAATTATATATATATATATATATATATATATATATATATATATATATATATATATATATATATATATATATAACGTACTTATTTTGGAAATCTTCAACCATATCTCTCCTCTCGGATATTTTGGACGATCCGTCTAGTCTCATGTATTTGTGCTTCCGATGCCACATATATTCCTGAAGAAGAAGAAAAAGATAAAATTAGTCTAGCGAAAGGAACTAATCACTGGCGTATGTAGGGGAAAATATGGGGGGGGGGAGAGGGGGCTAAATTTTCCACATTTCCGATTTTTTCTTGCTTTCCTTTGAAAATTTTTATGAAATTTTAATTTCCTCAAAATTTCATGGTGACGGGGGTGGAGGGTAGTGAGAACTGTAACCCCTCGTCACCCACCCGCGCATGTCATTTATTTCATTACCCCGGTCAAAAAATAAAATCGAATCTTTACAAAGTAAAAGAATTTGCTAATATATAAATTATTAAAAATAAATTACCAATGTATCAGATGTGAGAATTTTAACATCCGCTGATACGGATCTTCCTAAGAGTCTAAATGCGAATATTCTCAAAACCACTACTATAAATATTCAATTAAGTTATTATTGAAATGTTTCCCTTATACTGAAAAAAATTAAATATATTAGCAATCTATCATTTTTTATGTATCAATTATATACTTTTTTCTCATTATAAGAAAAAAATATATATTTTCAATTGTACAAGAAAAAATAATTACTTTCAATTAAATAAAAATGTGTATTGCCATAAAAAAATAACATAAATGTCTATCAAATCATTACCCCTTCACAGAAAACACAGTCACATACTTTTGTAACAAATAATTAAGCAAAAAACCTTGTTAATATAAAAAACCTCTTAAAAAAACCATAAACAATTCAGTATAAGCAAGCCATACATATATAAAAAAAAAAGACACTATTTCCCTCCCATACTATACCAATTAGATTTACGTTAATTTAAAGTTGTATTACAGGCACGTGTTACAGCGACAAACATACATACACATGAATATACTAAGATTTGACACCTGGCATGATTTAATAAAAAAACATCCCTACCAGTCAATGTAAAAGAGGCAATATTATTAATGCTTCCGTTAAAATTAATGAAACAACAACAAAAACCCTCCAGCTTCTTCCCTACATCCCCATCCTCACCTACCATCCACTCTCTTTCATCAAATTATCCCTAATCCCTCACTTATCCATTATTTTCCCCTTATACTAAAAAAGAAGAAAATAATTTTGTTTGTTATTCTGTTTTAATAATAACATGATTAGATTTATGATCCTGGCAATCACTCATATACCCAGAAAGCACACTGCATGCCTCGGAATTCTGCGTACATGTTTGCGCATCAACCATCAACCAGTCATGGGGAACACAGGGCGAACAGCTTGCTGCTGAATTCGATTATAAATATTTACACATTGTAATGAACAAATACATTTAAAAAAAAAAAACAACAACCAATTCAAAACCAGTAATCTCATGCGTTATCAAGTTACCTCAATCTGAAATCACTTTTCAGTTCATGCTTTATTTCCTTAAATCTTTTCTTCACAATTATTTATAAAGAATAAAAATTACGAACTCAAAAATTACAAGTTAAAAAAAACGAAATATTAGTAGTGTTAAGCTTAAAGAGAGCAGAAAAAAAAATAAGCATTCACAAACAAAAGTTTACAATAAATAATAAATAGAACCAAGCGTTTATTAAGTTTAGGTTCTCACCTCTTCAACTTGAGTTTCCAACTCCAAATTTTCTTTTCTCCCCTTCCAGAAAATTTTCGACATTCAGTCTACATTTGGCAATGGTTAACTTTTGGCTGCAATTAAAAATAAGGTTAGAATAATGTAAAATAAATTGTATTTATCAAATAGCAATATTTATAATCCTCTGATAGATCGTTAACGGTTAATCAAAAAACTTTTTCGTTTTAAATTTAGTTTGGAATTCAAACACAACTTACCACGGCAGGAGAAGGAACGTGAATAGACGCAACGGCTCTGGGACGCACATGATTAACAAGATGGCATAGAACAACTCCATCCATCAAGGCAGAAGATAAGTCGCTTGGGAGGGAAACTTTTAATCGAGTCTCAATAATCTGGAGAAAGAGGCCAAAAATAAATCAATAGAAAAAAAAAAATAAATAAATCAGAAAATGATGGTAAAGCATATTGTTAAAAAGATATTAAAAAATTGTACCCCTCGGAGATTGTCGATTAGTTGCTTTTCATGTTGTTGTTTTTCAAGTTCTCTCCTGTAGGTGAAATTGAGTCTCGAAGGGGCAGAATCAGGGTCAAAAGGTTGTCCACCTCCACTCCTTTTACGTGTTTTCAAAACACCCATTGGAGTAGGAGTGGATCCCCTTCCCACCATACCATTACGTAATCCACTTCCATTGGTACCAGTGTAAGGAGTACTCGAGGACTGAGGAGAGCTGGGAGTCATGTATCCCATGGTCGGAGTTCCGGAAATGGAATAAGGTGAATGGACTGTTTGGGAGTGGAAGGGAGAATCGGCTGAATCAAAGCTTGTGTTCGGAGAGTTGGGGGAAGAAGAAGAACTTTTCGTAGGACTTACACGTGACTGAAATAAAGAATTTTAATTACATCACATTCTTCTGACATTTTAAATTTTTAAAGTACTTTATTTATTTTCTTTAAGTTAGCTAAAATGTCATTTAAATTACAGAAAATTAATCAATATTTTGTTTTTTAACAATCGAGAAAACTTTCTTCTTGAAATAAAAAATTCAATTTCAGGAACACATAAAATTCTAATTCAATCGTTCATAATATACTTCATTTGATATAATAAATACTTCTTCAGTTTTGAAAAATATATAAGAATAAAACTAAATTAAATACAATAAAACTTTTACATAATGAATGGGTTACACTACAAAGCAGGAATATGGAGTCAGAAATCAGGAGGCAAACAGCATATATTTAACAGAAAGCCTGACAACAGAAGGCAATAAGTCAGTGCTGTTTGAAAGATAAGCAGGAAAAGCCAATCCTTAGAAAATACAGAGTCCAGTTGCGGCAAATTGCGTAAAATTCTGTAACTCAATTCAGAATATTCCTCAATACAATTCAATTATTTAAATGACGGCCCCTTGCAAATCTCAACTCGCCACATATGGGGCTTCGCATGCGCCCCACACAATTCAAGACAGAACGCGTTATTCAATAAAGGCCAACCCAGTAGACCGCAACTATAAGTTACCTAAAACACCCGTGAGACAATACAACTCATGGGGTCTAGGCTGAAGATGGACTAAATCCACTCACAACATTCTTAACAAACATAACGGTGAACTTCAAACCGATACTGAAGTCTATGGCAAACTTGCGACAGATCTATCTGCAAATCTGAATCCAGGCTAAAAACACTGACTAGAATTAGATTTTGGAATATGAAGAAACACAGGAATATATCGCAGCTACAAAGAGGTGAGCATGGGAGCTGAATTAGGCGAGTAGCGAAACTAGCATGTAGTTCGAACGTGAGGCTGCAAGAATACGAGACCGGGAGCGAGTGGTACCTCAGAGTCTACGGGCAAAACAGATGTATGTACCTCTGGAAGGAGCATGAGGAACAGGAACACACAACGAAACGAAGAGGGGTCCTGGGACCCTGTAAAATCAAACAGAATAAGCGTGATGGGGTGAAGCAAATGGCTGAGGGGGTCCAAGTGGGTCCTCCAATTTTACCCTCCTATTAGAAATGGGCACCGATAGGAAGCCGCAAAGGAGAACTTACTATGGAAGAACGCGACAGATGTTAAACGTGAAGGAAGGCGCCAAGGCTGAGAACACGGCAGAACAATCTACATACTTGTAGACCGGGACACAACTAACGCGGAAAGTTGGAAGCAAATAACAAGACCATTAAGAAAGTAACCTGAGAAACGCGTAACAGAGTTAGAATGAAAAGGGCAAACTTAAAAAATAAGAACGAAACCGCTTACGAATAGCTAGTTTTGCGAGGAGCTATTGACCATGGTGAAATGGAGGAAACGTTGTTCTTTCACAGTTGAAAAACTGTCACAAGATCAAACCTTGGTCGTCATCAGATTACGCAGAAATACACTCATTATTAGATAGATTATTTTACGCAATAAGAAACGGGATGCAAGAATATATTTGAGCAGACGTGAGTAATAGAAAGAAGCACTTGGCAAGCGATCATTGCATGATGTTGAGGCAGAGGAATTCAATAAATCAAAATACGAAGCATCGCCACATGAAATCATGACAAGAGAAGGGTGGCAGATTGTAGGTGGACATAGACTTGAAAAAAGACTGAAAGGCGAAAGGAAAAGTTTACAAAGTGACACCTAGAACAACACAATTTAAACCAGAGCCTTTACAAACCAGTGGACACAGGACTATTGGGTGTAGAAGTCCTACACAAAAAGATGAAACCAGAATGCCTACTGGTTATTAAACACCGTATCCATCTTTGGGAGAGATTGCAAGAGAAAAAAAAGGCACACCTAGTACATGTACAGGAAAAATACCAAGACATGTCAGAAAGAGAAACATGGCAATATGAAAATAAACAGACAAGAAAGCTAAACCAAATGTTTAAATAGGTGCTGTTTGGAAAAGCTGGAAGAGAGGAACGAGAAATGATGGAGCTGGGCTGAAAAAAAAACTCTGGGTAAGAGGTGGGGGCTTAGCGAGGTATCGACAAGGTGAAGATACATGAACAACCGAAGGACGTAAAGGGCTGTACAAACGCTTCAGGAAAAGACACCGAAAGAATTAATAAATGAAATTACCAAAACAAATACCTGGAACTGGGAAAAGACTACATGAGAGGCAAACCGCAGCATGAAGGAAAAAAGTGGAAATTCCGACTATAATAACTATATTATTATACTACTATAGTAGTACAGTTGAAGAGATGGAAGGAACACTTTAGAGAGGTTTTAAATCAGGGAAGTAAAAATAGAAATATAAGAGATAGGAAAGGAAAAACAGTATGGGCCTACAAATAGGCTGAATGTGGAGACTGAACCCTCCAACCAGAAGAGAGATGAGCGGGACGAATGAAAAATAAAGACCACAGGAGTACTAGGTATGAAACAAATACAAGAGGAACTGATGAAGGAAAAATAGCAGACAGTGATTGAGAAATTGTGGAAGCTCTGACAAATGGATATTGTTAGTACCAAGTAAAATTCTAATGAGAGTAATCTTGGAAAGAATGAGGCAAAGGATAGATGAAATTTTGTGGTAGCAAAGGAAGATGTCGAGAGAAACGGGAGCTGGTGGTGGCCAACAGAACAAGATGGTGAGACATAACAAGTATGCAACATGCACTCAAAATGTGGCAACATTTGGTAAGCATGAGGAGCAGATTAGCGGTCCATTTTATTGATTCAATAAAAAAGCATTTATTTAAATATTTCATTCCTTAGGTTATAAGTTATAACATCACAAGTATAGAGACTGATTCGTTCACAAATAAGATTACTGTAATTTATAATTATTTTTAAACTGTAAAAGAATTCGATGGATGCCTAACATATTTCCTTTGAAACACTTTCAATTTTATTACATCATGGTAATGAAATGCTTTGGTGTCCATTTATAATTTACATCACATAAAATTTCGTACAATGGTCTCTATCTAGAGTTGTAAAAATATCTTTAAAAAAATTTGATGAGTCGGCGTTTCTTTTTATTAACCGAGGACAATCTCCGAGGCACTGGCAATTTATTTCTAGCTTCGCATCCTAGCCTCAAAGTTCGTCTCATTCTATACAAACAAACCAACAAAAAAACTAACCTTTACATAGGAAAGAACGGCTTCTTTTTGTATCGATTTAACATGCGCCCTTGTTAACTCTCTTGAATTTTCGTCTCTTAACTCAGTTGGTCGAAGATGGGACCTCCTAAAGGCTGCTATAAATACTATTAATAATATATTACCTTATACAATATAACTATAATGCCACAACTTCTATATAACTACTAAATATAATAATCTAAACATACAATAATAAATAATAATATCTACAAATACATATCATATCATATATAACATCATTTTAAACTTTAAAAAAACAGTATAAATATACATATAACCTACCTAAATAAATATATATAAATAACTAATAATTATACTATAAAATAAACAATATATAATATAATCATTTATATTATTTAATATGCTAATAAAAACTAATTATGACAATACATTCATTAACATAAAAAAGAACGATAATCAATTTTCATTATCCTACTAAATAATGTAAATGGTTGAAACCCACCTATTTAATATTATATTTGATAAATAAATAGTACAAAGTTTGTGTAAAAAAAATTTAAAAAATGAGTTTGGGAGGTTTGGGAAAAATATAAAATGGGGAAACGTTTTTCCTATTCATAGTAGAATGACTAAATTATCATTTGTTCATTAGTAAACTCTTCCTGACTAAAAAATATACCTATATATATACTCACACTATATATATACTAATATATATACTAAATATTAATATCAAATAAATACCTAAAAACAAACAAATAACTATATATAAACAATAATACTACAATATATATATAATAAACACTATACTACCATATATAATAACTAAAGTATAGTACTAATAAATATCACACCTATATACAATATATACCTAAATATATACTATATAAATCATTCATATATATAATATATTCTTTCTTTCTTTCTTTCATTCACATTACCTCCTTATGCCCAGATATAGAGGAACCAGCGTAACGAAGTGCTGTACAAGCATCGGAAAAGAAAAGCAGTAGAAGAACATGACAAAACGCCGTCGAAACAACAGGAAAGCAGCCCTATACCCGACCCTCAAAACAAATGACTAAAATAAAATAAAATTACTATATCTTCTTCACATCTAAATTAGTGCAGAGGCCTCAGTCACCCAGACCAGAAATCCACCACCTATCAAGAGCAATCATGGACCAGCGACAAGGGACCCAAATCAACCTATGCGTAAATCTTCAACATGTAAGGCTTCAATTCCCCTGGCCCAGGTGGGGCCACAAACCATGCCCCCATACCACAAACCCACGCCATTCTCTCCTATCATGCACCTTATTCTCGCCTCCTGCCAAACTCACCATTTCTCTCCTTCAGACATTCGTTCACCGAAACTCAATCACTTTCTCTTCGCGTCTTCCCAGGCCGAGTCGGTTTCCCAACACACTCCACCCACATATACCATCCGCATTAACCAACCTACTATCATTCATCCTTTCCACATGACCAAACCATCTCACATACTTTCATTTATATTACTATCTCATTTACCCCTTTCTTCACACCCACCACAACTATCTCTACTACGTTCATTCCTCTCTTTATCAATTCTTCTCACCACTAGCAACACACCCCTAAGATTGTTCCATCTGAACACTATTGAACTCTTAGATCCTATACTCTTAATTCCGACCATAGTCTCAACTACCATACAATAACACACGGGTAACACATTACCCTCATGTAAAGACAACCTAGCACACTCCAAGGACTTAGTCCCTTTGCAATTCACCAACCCGATTTAAATTGCACCCAGACCACCCTTCCTGCCAATTCAACACACTATACCCTACTTACAACTCTGGCATCGTCCGTTCCCCTTCTTCAATCCAACATATACCCTAAATATTTAACTAACAGACAACTTCGTTCCAGCTGGCTCAACCATCTCACATAACTCACACTGAGGAGTGTCCTCACTCACAAACCACAATTAACCATATACTAACTCATTCATCCAACCTACCACTTTTCAAAGGCCCCTCCCTTAAAACACACCCTGCCAAATCTCTCATACTTCCCAACCTCCTCCTCATAAACTCTCGTTCAGATTTTCGCCAACCACACAGAACCAAATCAATCGCATATAATAATAGGTAGGCCACCCTCCACTCAACTCCATTTCAGCCCAACCATTCCTAACACCATTTCCCTCTTGCCATCCCCCACCTCAAAATTCTTATACAATTAACCACCAATCCATACCTAACCAACATTGAAATAACCAAAGACGAACAGACATAACCACAACCCTGTCTTCCCGCTATTAATCCTCTAATAAACCACAATCCCACCATTGACACATTAACATATTCTCTACACACGCTCACCTTATCAAGTCTCATACATCACTTTTCGATTCCACCTTCACGAAGCCTTACCACCAAAACACCATATATCCTAACTAACACCTGCCATAACGCAATCTCCAACATATACTCTAATCATACAGCCTCTTGCAAATCCAATAAAAACCTAACATACAAATTTATTCTTCTTCTACCCTCATCCTTCTCAATCATTTGCTTTCCAACTGTAAAGATTCGATCCAACCACATAACCTCTACCCACTTCACCTAACGCCCACCTTGTCTCACAATCCAAAAGTCCTCAGATCACTTCGACGCAACTCTTTCCGGACAACAATACCAGAACAGTATTACCACTTCCCTAACAACACTCAATCAAACCTTATTCCCCATATATTCTCATACAGTAATCCCACTTAAAATATCTCCCTTACCCTTATACAAGCGGTACTATTACCGCTACCCTCATCCCATTGGAACCCTATACCCTCACCAAAATAAATGATTCAAGAAGTCACATTCCAATCCAAATCACAAATCACCCATCTCGCCTCGCTTCTGATCAATTTCACTAAGATAAATCCAATTCATCCATAATACCATGCCAGATTTAACCAACAATTCTTCAAACTTCTCTTCACCACCTACCATTACCTCCTCCCTACTAATACCTCATCCCCAAAATACCCTATCTCACTTCCTATGAACAACATCAAAAACCGCACACAGTCTCACTAACACACCTTCAAATCATTACGTACATATTTGTGCAAAGATTTCGAAAGATGCTTTCTTTCCACACCTCAACCACTACACCATCCATTAATCAATCAGTTAACAAAAAGCACCATCCCTATTCATTAATTCTAAGCAGATTTCCCATTTATTCTCATATCTTAAACTTTCGAGCTTCCTTCCACAGAAGAGCTTAACACTATTTCCCTTGATAATCGTCCATCATTACACTACTCTCCTTCCAAACTGCCTTTCATTTACCTCTGTTTCTCTCACTACCGTATTACACACTACTTTAAGTATATCTTTCTTATTCATCCTTATTTATAAATAATCCAAGCATCTTTACTAATGAAACTTTATCATTGGCTTCCAGTACATTCAACCACGGCTTCTTTTTTACCCTAATTAACCGCTAAATATACATACACCTCTTCATTCCCACCATTCAGCCTGTTAACATTCTATTACAACCTCCTACCCTTTAAGTATTATATATACCATATAATACTAAATAATAAATAATATAAAACTAAAAAATATAAATCACTTAATATACAATAATAACTATACATACAGTTAGTAATAATTACTAAAATAATACAATATACACATAAAAAAAAAAAAAAAAAAAAAAAAAAAAAAAAAAAAAACACAAACTAATATACATAATCATAATCATATATAAATATATAAATAACTATATATATACCTATATATCATACAATTCCTAAATATAATATATAATAATAAATATATATTATAAAAACTACCTCATTATCATATAATAATAATATACTACTAATAATACTACTATAATATCATCCACACTTCTTATCCCAAGCAGCGGGGAATAAGGTGCATACCAAATGCCACCTCGAACAGAAACCAGTATAAGTAGAAGAACTCTA
>JABUQX010005050.1:0-7500 GCA_015478945.1 Trachelipus rathkii
CCGGGAGGATGTCTAACTATATAAATCTATATATATAATATATTATTATATATATATATATATATATATATATATATATATATATATAATATAATTATTATAAATATATATATATATATGTAAAAATATATATATATAGTATATATATATAGGTGATATTTGGTTTAAAACCACAAAAACAATCCATATCTCAAAACTACAATAGCTACAGGGAAAAGGAATACATTGTTGGAATCCTGGTAAAATTTTATTGCGGAAACTGTAAAAAAAAAAAAAAAAAAAAAATCATATCTCAAAAACTACAATAGCTACAGCGAAAAGGAATACATTTTTGGAATCCTTGTAAAATTTTAGTTAGGAAAATGTAAAAAAAAAAAAATAAATAAATAAAATAAATATTGGCTATTTTTTTTTTTTTGGAGTCAAGGGGAAATCAGCTGATATATATTATATATATAATATATATATATATAATATATATATATATCTATATAATATATATATATTATATATATATTATATATTATATATATATATATATATATATTATTATATATATTATTTGTAAAGGTATTACACGCAATGTAGGGGGCTCGAACCGACGGACACGGGGGGGACGTTTTTCCATACCCCTAGGGGAGGGGCGGAGGAACCCCGCGACACCCAAATACCAAAGAGCGGGGGTTCCGGAGACCCTCCCGGGGGGGAATTAGTCCTACCCCGTAGTTCCCCGGAAGGCCGAGAGACCCCGACTCCTGCCATCGGTGCGGTATACCCTTGGGGTATTCTTTAGTTAAAAAAAAAACTTAACTATACTAGAAAGTCTATTTATTTTAACGAGTAACGTAAAAAAGGTCTTAAATAGGCTTTCTCCTCATATTACTATAATTATTAACAATAATTTTTTTTTTTTTTTTATCATTTTCCGAACAAAAAAAAAGAAAAATACAAAAAATAAAAAAAATTCTAAGAAAAAAAAAAAAAAAAAAAAAAAAAAAATTTGACCTTAAAATTTTTTTATTTTCGCTGTAGCTATTGTAGTTTTTTTTTTTTTTTTTTTTTTTACATTTTCCGCACTAAAATTTTACCAGGATTCCAACAATGTATTCCTTTTCCTGTAGCTATTGTAGTTTTTTGAGATATAGATTGTGGTTTTCAAATGAATCACCCATTATATATATATATATATATATATATATATATATAATATATATATATATATTATAATATATATTACTTAATATATAATATATATATATATATATATATATATATATATTATCTATATATATATATATATATAACTTTCTTAACTCCTTCCCTTTCCATAGATGAAGAGAGAGTAGGGTGGTACATGCACGCGAAATATAATAGCTGAGTAGAAGAGCAAGACATAAGCCGAAATGAAAAGCCCCACCCCTACATTCTCTCATACGCTTAAAATGCTAAGCCGTCGTGGGCAAAATTAATCCTCAGTGTTTCACACACCATCGACGGACCCTTATGTGGTCTCGTCAATGTACGGTTCATCTTTGGGCCAGGAAACCACCATGACCACACCTCACAAAACCACGTCCAATTACTCCACTATCCACATTTCTTCTCGCCACTGAAAAATTCACATTCCTTTTCTTTAGACATTCCTTTATTGATTCAATCCACTTTTTCTTCGGTCCCCCAGCCTGTCGATTCCTAGTGGACTCGTCACTATACATTTTCTTAATCAACCGACTATCATCCATGCTCTCCGTATAACCAAACTATCTTTTAATACAATCTCATTTATTCAATCCTTTACTCCTTTCTTCAGACCACATAACACCATCACGTTCATTCTCATTTATCAATTAATTTCCACCTAACACGCCTACCATTATACCATCTGAACAGATTGTAACCTTAGATCTATATATCTTATTCACATCATAGTTTAACTACTATACATCAACACAGGTGACAATTTATCCTCATGCAAAACTCTAGCGCACTCAAGATTTAGTCCCTCGGATTTAATTGTACCAGCCACGTTTCTACCATTCAGAATTTTCTTACTACACTCTGCATCTTCCGTTCCCTTTTAATCCAACATATTAACCTAAATATTAAACTCGGATACTTTTTCCATTACTTGCCATTCAGCGTGATTTCATTTGGTGGACTAAGAATTATAATAGTTCTTCTTTCCATTGCACCCACTCTAAGCTGAAATAAACATACTTCACATAAACAACCACCTAAATATGACTGACAGTCAACTATATATTAAATCTCTGTCCGCATTGTGCCCTCTTTAACTAAGCATACCAACAGCCACCAACACTAGAAGAAAACAAAAACTCGCCCGAAACATGTTATTCAAGCATCTACGGCAATATAACCCCCCCTAACGCCCCCGTTATTAAACACATTTATGCGCAAATATCTTATCTACATTTACTTTCGAAATCCTCCTTTTGCATACCCTGACAAACCCTTCTGCCAATTCTTTCAAATTTTCATCAGAATCGCGGCACAATATCAAATCATCAGCGTACAATAAGCAGGGTACCCTTCGCTCTCTTCCATTCTCCATAGTCTAACATCCTTCCCTACCACCCTACCTCTAATATTCTATATATATATTATATATATCATATATATATATATATATATTATATATTATATTATATATATATTATATATATATTATTATATATATATTATAATATATTAATAGCCAAGGAGACCTACACATCTCTGTCTACTCTTACCTATAATTAAGCATTCAATTTCCCCACTTCATTTATTCATGCACACGCTTCAAGATCGATATACATACTTTTGATTCTATTTAAAAGACCACCACCAATACCACGCAACACTAATACCTGACACACGAGCTTCCCTATTAATCTGTTATGACGCCTGTTGTATAGTCCATAAGAACCTAAAATCATATATTTTTTCATCTCGTTTTCTCAGTCATTTGTTTCAATTCAAAAATTTGATCCATACATCCTCTAAAACTTCTAAATGCACCTTGTTCTTGCACCAATATATATATATATATATATATATATATATATATATATATATTCTATACCTTCTTTTCTATATAGATTATATATTTCTATACATATATATATTTTTTATATTATATATGTTATATATATATATAATATATATATATAATTATTATCATATATATACTATTATATATTATATATATATATATATATAATATATATTATATATATATATATATATATTTATATAAAATATAAATAAAAAAAATAAAGATATATATATATATATACAAATGTATAAATATTATATATATATATATATATATAATATATATTATATATATATATTATATATTATATATTTATATATATAAAATAGATATATATAATACTATATATTATATATATATTATATTATATATATATATATATTATATATTATACTATATATCAGATATATTATATATATATATATATAGGAGAGAGTAAATGAAAGCACGTTGAGATGGTTTTGGTCATCGTCGAAAGGATGGATATAGTCGTTGGTTAAGTGGAGTTTGGTGGTGAAATGTGCTGGGAAGTCGACCAGCTGGGAGACAAGAAAAAGTTGATTGGTCAGTAAAGAATGGCCTGGAGAGAGGAATGGTATTTTGGCAGAGGAGAGAAGAAAGTTGCATAATATGAGCGAATGGCCGACTACATTAATGAGATATCAGTGAGACCACCTTGGGCCAAGGGATGAACCCACATTGACGAGATGCCATGTAGGGTCTGCGCGCGCTCCGTAAAAGCTCTAGGGGGATTTCTGACTGTGACGTGTTTTCTCACTAATAGTAATAAATGGGCCCGGTATGGCTGGGCTTTTCTTTCAACTTGTGTCATATTCTCCTAACTACTTTTCTGTTTCCGGGTGCATGTCCGCACCTTCACCTATGTATATACATACTATATAGATATATACTATATATATATATATATATATTATATATATAATATATTATATATAAATATATATATTATATATATATAATATATATATATAATATATATATTATATATAATATATAATATAATATACTTATATAATATATATATATATATTATATCTATATATCTATAATATATATATAATATATATATATATATATATTATATATATATATATATATAATATAATAATATATATATCTAATATATATATATATATATATAATATTATTATTATATCATTATATATATTTAATATTATATATTATCATATATATATATATAATATATCTTCTTTTCTTTCTTTATCTTCTCTTATCCCAGGACTGGGGGTAAGGTGCGTGATATGCATCGGAAAAAGAAAAGCAGTAAAAGAATATGACAAAGTCGAAAGGAAAGCAGCCTGTACGCCCCCTCTGTACTTTAATTGAGAGCTCGTCACAGGACAGAAAATCCACCTAGAGCTTCATGACCGCGACGGACCGTCACTATGGTAATCGTCATGTCAAGGGTTATCCTTGGCCCAAGTGGGACCACAACATACCTTATAAAAACCCGCCATTCTTCCTACTCATGCAACTTTATTCTCGCCTCTGCCAAACTCTCCCTTCTCTCCTTCGACATTCGTTCACCGCCTCAATCCACTTTCTCTTCGTCTCCCAGCCGTCGGTTCCCACACACTCTCCACTATACATCCGCCTAACCAACCGACTATCATCATCCTTTCACATGACCAAACCCATCTCAACATACTTTTCATTTATTCTCTCATTTAAACCCCTTTCTTCACACCACACAACTCTCTAATACGTTCATCCTAATTTATTAATTCTCTTTTCACACCTAGATGCCCTACGATTGTCATCTGAAACAATTGAACTTTAGATCTATACTCTTATTCCAGAACGCAGTCTCCTAACATACACATTAACACAGGTAACAAATACCCTCATGTAAGACTCTAGCGCACTCAAGACTTAGTCCTTTACATTCACCAACGATTAATTGCCACCAGAATCTTCCTGCCATTCACCGAACCTTTTCTCTACAACTCTGCATCATCCGTTCCTTCTCATCCAACACATACCCTAAAATATTTAAACTAAAGACACTTTGCTCAGCTGCTCACCATCTAACATAACTCACACTGAGGACTGTCCTCCCTCACAACCATAACTTTATCTACATTTACTTCAAACCCATCCTTTTACATACCCTGCAAAATCTCCTACCAAATCTCTCAAACTCTCTCAGATTCGCCACACAGAACAATCATCCGCATATAATAGGTAGGGCACCCTCCACTCCTCTCCATCTCCATCATTCTAACACCATTGCCCCTGCCATCCCACCTCGAATTCTTTCATATACCCATCCCTATACACATGTGACTAACTCAAGGACGACATAACACACCCTGTCTCACTCCGCTATTAATCTAAACCAATCACCTCTGACACCATTTATTCTTACACATGCTTCACTATCGTCACACAACTTTTGATTCCATTCAGAGCCTACCCCAACACCATATATCACTAATACCTGCAATAACTTCCCCATTAACTCTATCATACGCCTGTGTACATCCATAACCGCTAAATATAATCTTTTATTCTTCTCTTCTCCCTATTTTTTCAATCATTTGTTTTCAAATGTAAAGATTTGGATCCCACATCCTCTAACACTCTCTCAAACGCACCTTTTCTTACCAACCAGCTCGTCAGTCACTCGACGCCACTCTTTCAACGCAAAATCCAGCATATACTTCCCTGACAATCACTCATAAACTTATTCCTCTACTAATTTCTACAGTTCCCCTTTTCTCTTACCCTTATATAAGGGTACTATTAACGCGCTCTCCTCCAATCCCTGGAACTATACTCTCCATAAACGCTTTTTATTACACAACTTTCAAAATCCAATCAATCACCATCTCGCCTCCGTTCTGGATCATCACTTCACCAGTAATTTCATCTATAACTGCAGATTTACCATTCTTCTAACTTTCTCAACGTCTCCCATTACCTCTCCTTGACTAATACCTCATCCCAAATACCTATTTCCTTCTTTGCACCATCTAAAACACACGACCATTCACTAACACCTCATCACTACTGTTAATATTATGCAGATATTCGAAGTGTTCTTTCCACACTCCTCACATCCATTTCATCAGTTACAAAAGAACCATCGCTATTCATTATTCTAAGCAAGATCCCCTTATTCTCATTCTTAAACCTTTCGCGCTTCTTCCAGAAGAGCTTCCTATTCCCTTGTATTTCCTCATTCAGCCTCCTTCCAAACTGTTCATTTACCTCTTGTTTTCTCCTCCGTATGCACCTTTTAGTAATTCTTTTTTCCTCCTTATATTCCAAGCATCTTTCGTTTGAAACTTCATCATTGGCTTTCAGTACACTTCAACCACGCTTCTTTTTTACCTTTAACCGCTTTCATCACTCTTCATTCCAATTCGCGTGTAACTTCTACTTCCTACTTTAGCCACATGCCAACACAGCTTCTTTGCACTACTAACAATTGCTTTCCTTCATTTGCCCCCCAGATTTGTTATCAGTATCAACGTCGTTCACTATTCCAACCGATTTTACTAGGCGAGCGCTCTACATACTTATCGCTTAATTACCTTGTCACTTAACTCTCACTCTTCAATTTTACCTACTTCCTTTCGTATCACCTTCCTCTCCATCCAAGCCCCCACTAACTTAATTTTTACATAGAAACAAATGATTGAAAGATCCGCTAATCCCATTCCTAAACCCCTACTGATCTTAACATCACACGATACTCTCACAAACATCCCTCTTCACCAAACCATAAATCATCATACTTTTCACTTCGATACCTCTACCTACACCACTCTAGTATACTTATGGATACTCTTGTTTTAACAGATAGTATTACTTACACACATACCTCTCTCATCACAGAAATCAATCACTTCCTACCATTCCATTTTCTCCCGCCACCCCAAAACCACCTGTAAACCATCCCTTTTTTGATCACTATCCAACCATTCACGTTCCCCCAAACACTATCATCTGAAGCTCCTACTCACTCTAATCCAGAGCATCATTAGATTCTCGGCAAAAAATCGTACTCTCTCAAGTTTCCTAGATGGACCATACGTCACCAACGCACACATACCTGAGCCATTTTTCAAATTAATTTAAACATTAGAATTCTAGGACTCACACACCCAAAGTCTACCATAGCTTTGTACCAACAGGTCTCATCAAAATGCAACTCTTCTCTCCCTCTCTCATTCATTTCCCACCAGCACGCACACATTTCACACCACAACCCTTACATTTCACCGTTTCCTTTCTCTTTGTTTCAAGTCACAGCGAGCTAATCAAATTTGCCTTTCTAAATACATCCATCACCTCTCTCCTCTTCTCCTCAACATTTATTCCTCTGACATTCCATGTACCCATACGATTCATACAATTTCGCCGAAAATTAGAAGGCCGTTTACGGCGATCACGAC
>JABUQX010005050.1:12500-15000 GCA_015478945.1 Trachelipus rathkii
AATGCCATTTTTAGACATCAATCACAGAATGAGCACATCATTAATTGGGAAGGTGCAACTTTTTTGTTTAATTCAAAGGATAAAAATCTAAATCAATTATTAGAATCTTTTTTCATTTCAACTAAATCTAATTTTAATATTTCCGAAGGATTCTTTAATTTTGACCTAATAACAAGAAATTTCATATCTGAAAAAATTAAATATTTATCATCAAATAATTTATTGTGAAGTAATTTTATGTTGCCATCTGTTAATTTGCTTTCATTTTTTATATTTCATATTTTAATTTTATTATTTATTTTGTCAAAATTAATTTTATTTCCATTTAAGTTCTGAGGAGGAGACGTTGTACTAGTCTCGAAACGTAAACAACTGTTTAATTTCAGTCCGAATTGTAGAGATATTAAATTGTTTTCTTTTTATATAAATTTTTGTATATTAAGATTAATATATATATTTATATATATATATAATATATATATATATATAGCAACCATCTTCTTTCTTCCTTCTTTCTTCTTTCTTCTAACAATAACAATAATATATATATAGAAAGGTAGATAGATAGAAAGAGGTAGATAGATAGAAAGAGATTGATAGATAGATAGATAGATAGATAGATAGATAGATAGATAGATAGATAGATAGATAGATAGATAGATAGATAGATAGATAGATAGATAGATAAACTTCAACTCTACAGTCATGGTAACATTATTATTTCCAAAATTAGGAGTAATACTATCTCAAGGACACGTATGGTCAACCAACAGAAGATTTGCTTTGAAAACTTTGAGGGACTTCGGGTTTGGAAAAACTCCGATACTGGATGAAATAATATTCACTGAAGCAAATTCCTTAGTGCAAGATTTGAAGGGGAATGTTGGCAAACCAATCAAGGTGGACTGGAATGTGAATGTTGCCGTTTTGAATGTTACTTGGAGATTAGTAGCAAGTCAGCATAACTTTTTTTTAACATTGAATTAAATTTGGATTTTTTTGAAAATAGAAAATGGTGTAAAATTTAAACTTTATTATTATTATTATTATTATTATTATTATTATTATTATTATTATTATTATTATTATTATTATTATTATTATTATTATTATTATTATTATTATTATTATTATTATTATTATTATTATTATTATTATTACTATTGTTGTTATTATTATTATTATTATTATTATTATTATTATTATTATTATTATTATTATTATTATTATTATTATTATTATTATTATTATTATTATTATTATTATTATTATTATTATTATTATTATTATTATTATTATCTCTTCTTATTACAATTATCTAATAAGTAACATTTTCATTATTTTGTTTTAAAGATCGCCGTTACGACGTGAAAGATATTTACATTAAACAATTTTCACAAGTCACAAACGACATGTTTGAAGACATGGACGGACCGCTGGTACTACTCACTGCATTCCCATGGTTGATACCAATTGTACCAAATTTTATTAAGAATAAATGGATGCGAGAAGAACACCTTGTAAAAGGAAGAGATCAAATTCTAGGATTGCTTCAGGTATATTTTTTTCCTTTTTAGAATGTTTTGTGATTTCATAATTTATTAATGAGAAGAATATTTTTAACTTTTAATTTTTAATTTTTTTTTTTTTTTTTTGGGGGGGGGGTGGGGCCAGGCCGTTGAGTACTCAGCAATTATGGGATGAGAAAACAGGGTGCTTTAAAAACTACTCTTGAAGCGTTCTTTTTTGGGGACATGAATGGCCTAGTTGTTAGAGCATCCGGGTATTGTTAATGCTGCGACGCGGTGTCCAATGTTCGAATCCCGCTGATGGAGAGTAAAATCTCCTGTGACTCATTCATAGCCCTATTGTAAGATGGGAACTTTTCTAGGTAATTTCTACCTAGAATCCGGACTAGAGATCGAACCCAGGCCCTTGCCATGAGACTCTGTCGCTCTACCGATTGAGCCACGGAAGCGGCATCTTTTAGGTCAACTTTTAGGTCATCTTTTAGGTCATCTCTTAGGTCATCTTTGAAGCAGGGATTAAAATGCTTCTCAAGTTTTATTTTTTCCATATTTTCCAAAGGCATTTTTTGTTTTAGTTTTTATTTTATAAATGTGAAAGTTGTTTAAGCAGAAAACGTTGAATCACGTTGTGCCCTAATTTTTTTTACTTTTACAGTTGACACCACCGCTCACGGGTAGAGCCCGGAGCCCTATTCAAGGAGGGAGTGTAATCAATTTACGTCTGATAAAGTGGAGCCAAGCCTAAGGAGACAGTAACTCACATTCTATGTTTCTACAACATGATTTTTTTTTTCATATTTGCTAAAGGCATTTATTTTTTTCTAGTTTTATGAATGTGAAATCTGTTAAAGCAGAAAACGCTGATAAACGGTGTGCCTTAGATTTTTTTCTTTCTCACATTCTATGCTTCTATACAACAGAAAGTTTTTTTTTTGTTTTTCTATTGACACTGCTTGGGTCATTTCACATGA
>JABUQX010005050.1:22500-25000 GCA_015478945.1 Trachelipus rathkii
TCAAATATCAAAATTCCGTTCCTAATTAAGTTAGATAATAGTCCAATTTTTGCATAGTTCAGGTTTGAAGTCATATCGAAAGAAATTGTGGGAGGAGGAGTATCGAAAAATGTCAAAAAAATAGGTTTTCAAAAAATGAAAATATTTACTTTGTTGAAAACTCTCCTCTACTCCCTAAAATATTCGAATTCTTTCATTTTAATTTATTTTTTTGATATATATATATATATATATATATATATATATATATATATATATATATATATATAATAACTAATCTAACCAACATATATATATATAATAATAATATATAATATATATATATATATAATAATAACTAATATATCATCAACTACTCTTACATAATATATATATATATTTATATATATGGCATATATAATAACATATATATATATATATATATATATAACATAATAACAACTTCTAAAAGACCATATAACAATAATATATATATATATATATATACTGTATATATCTTTTACTCTTATATATATGATCAATGTACAGGACCCACCACAGCTGGCATATACATATTTTGAATGTCGAGGAAAATTTGAATGGCGAAGTGAATATTCAGCAATATGTATATATATATATATATATATATATATATATATATATATATATATATATATATATATATATATTTATATATATTTATATATATATATATATATATATATATATATATATATATATATAAACTTACTTGTTTCAGATTACCTTATTTGGAGGCGTTGACTTTTGAAGTAAACAGACATGTATCATTTCTTCCTAACGCACTTCCTCATGAGGTTACCGAAGATATAGTTTTCGAAGGGTACAATATACCAAAGGTATAGCAAAATAGGTGTAGTCGATTATTTTACCTTTTATTTGTTAGGGATAAACAAATTGTAAAATGTAAATGTATAATATAAAATGTAAACACGAACCTTGATCATTTTTTTAATAATATTTTGGAAAGATTTTCTTTAGATTATTTACAATGAAACAATCAAAATGTTTTGTTAAAAGTCAATGAGTTGACTGTTTATACTACCACTGTACATCTACCACAACTTTTACTACTACTAATACTACATCTACTACTACTACTACTACTACTACTACTACTACTACTACTACTACTACTACTAATAATAATAATAATAATAATAATAATAATAATAATAATAATTAATAATAATAATAATAATAATAATAATAATAATAATAATAATAATAATAATAATAATAATAATAATAATAATAATAATAATAATAATAATAATAATAATAATAATAATAATAATAGGGAACTATAAATGATAACTAATAATAATAATAATAATAATAATAATAATAATAATAATAATAATAATAATAATAATAATAATAATAATAATAATAATAATAATAATAATAATAATAATAATAATAATAATAATAATAATAATAATAATAATAATAATAATGAGGAAACTATAATAGTACCTGACATGGAGGGGGTTGTCTAAAATCCCAATGGAAACATCAAACAACTTTTCATGATCGAGAACTTTTTAGACGACGAAGGAAATCTTATTCGTAACAAGGAAGGATATTTGCCATTTTCATTAGGTAGAAATTATTATTTTTGTTTCTTTTAATATAAATTATATTATAATATTTTCCTATATAAATTAACTTTATCATAGAATTTAAAATATAGTTTTCTATGCCAATTTAATATATAGAAGATAATAACTAATAATTTTTAACTAAAAATACTAGCTACAATTTTGTATATTTTATTCTAAATAATTTTACTATACACTATTGGTAATAATTTTGTATTCCCTATAGTATGTTAATAATATTTAGAGCAGTAAAAAGAATACAATACTGATAATAATTTCATAAATTATATTGTAATAATATATTTAGTATGTGATGACTTATAAAATGTTGATAGTAATTTTTATATAAAACATTCTGCATTAAATTATTTTTCCTCAGGACGACGGGCATGCCTTGGGGAATCACTTGCAAAAATGGAACTGTACGTTTTCATTGGATCCATTTTGCAAAACTTTGAAATTACTGAACCTGATGGACAAAATGTTTCCTTCACGCCCAATGCAAATGTCAATCTTTTCAATTACGCCCCAAAATTTGAAGTTATTCTGAAACCTAGAAATTAGTTGTTTAAAAATAAAAATTGTTATTGAAGCCAATGAAATAAAATTCAAAATGTTGTTATTATTATTATTATTATTATTATTATTATTATTATTATTATTATTATTATTATTATTATTATTATTATTATTATTATTATTATTATTATTATTATTATATTTACTATGTGAGATGGCATAAAATGTTTGATTAAATTTGTATAGCACATTCTGCAATAGTTTTTATTATTTTATTATTATTATTATTAATGTATTATTATTGTAATATTATTATTATTATTATTGTGTGTAATAATCATCATATGTATTATTATTAT
>JABUQX010005050.1:30000-32500 GCA_015478945.1 Trachelipus rathkii
AATATAACAACATAATATATATAATAATAATAATATATATATATAAATATAATAATAATATATATGTATATATATATATGTATATATATATATAATATAATATATTAATAAATATATATATATATATATATATATATATATGTAATATATATAATATATATAACTGCTGCTAATATATATATATATAGCAACCAGTAACGTATGGCATATGTATATGTGTAATATATGTATATATGTATATGTAACAACAATATATATATATATATATGCTGTACTCTTTCTTGCTCATATATATATAGCATTACAAGGTTTCATTGAGTCTTTAATTGATAACCTCTGTAAGAGGATCTAGTAATTCGGTAAAGATCGAAAGCTAACGCTTTTAACATCTAGAAGACCATTTTATTATGTGAAAATTTATTAAGAACTTTAATATATTGGCAGTTTATTAATAATTCCAAGCCTCCTATCTTGATACCGACTAAACTTAGCGTGCTTATTATACAGTTTCTACTAAATATGCACTTATAATATATATATATATAATAATATTATATATATATATATATATATATATATATATATATATAACATATACTTCTCATATATATATATATATATATATATATGTATATATATAAATATATATATATGACTGTAGCCATGAGTAATATGGAAATACTAATAACCATATATAATAATAATAATATATGTATATATATAAATAAATATATATATATAATATGTAATATATATATATATATATTATATAATATATATAATATGTATAGAATATATAATATATATATATATTATAATAATAATACAATAATAATATATGTATATATGTATATATATATATATATATGCTAATATATTATATATATATATATATATATATGTATGTATGTTATATATAATAATAATAATAATAATATATATCTTATATATATAATATAACCAACAATAGCAACAACTTATAATATATATATATAATATAACAAATAATTTCTTCAATACATAACCAATGACTGTATGTAATAATATGAAATATATATATAATAATATGTATATCATAATAATATATAACTTAACATACGCATATATATATATATATATATATATATATATAACATATATATATATATATATATATAAACCTTATATATATATAACTAAATATTTATATATATATATATATATATATATATATATATATATATATATATATATATATATATATAAAAATACTATATTAAAGAAAGAACATATAATAGGAAGGTAAAGAATTAACTGCCTTCTCCGGGATTGAACCACCGCCATGTTGCGACTGAGGACAATATACCCGGTGCGTTACGACTGAGCTATCCTCCAAGCCAAAAAACTTGGATTCAAGAACAGTTATAAAGCAACCGAGCTCCCTTCAAGGCGACATCACCAGGTGTCAGCCTGTCCTATCCCTCGTTCTTTTATATTGTAGATGTTAAATATTTCATAATAATCGCAATTATATAAGATGTTGAAAAAGAAAGAACATATAATAGGGAAGGTAAAGAATTAACTGCCTTCTCCGGGATTAAAACCGCATGTTGCGACTGAGGACAATATACCCGGTGCGTTACGACTGAGCTATCCTCCAAGCCAAACACCTGGTGATGTCGCCTTGAAGGGAGCTCGGTTGCTTTATAACTGTTCTTGAATCCAAGTTTTTTGGCTTGGAGGATAGCTCAGTCGTTACGCACCCGGGTGGTGATCTCGGTGTGCGTATTCAGCCCGGTGAAGAAGACATTGCCTTTCCACCAGCTGTTTAACAACGGCATCAACACTATGAGTGCGTTATTATGCTGGCTAACATCTGGCATAATATATATAGCCAACAATAACAATAATAGTAGTAGCCAATAATAGCAACAATATGTATATATAATAATAGCCATAGCCAATAATATGTAGCAACCTTATAACTTATATACTTCTTGCTGCTACCACTGCTGTATATAATAATATATATATAATGCGTAGCAGTAATATATATATATATGTATATACTGTATATATATATATATGAAATAATAGCAATATATGGCAATAATAATATATTAAAAGTCACTGTTCCAAATCCCTTATATAATAATAATATATACATATATATATATATCATAATATATATATATGTATATAACATATATATATATATATACTGCTACTCTCTTGCTCTATATACTATCAGGCGCGTTTATGGGGGAAGCACAGGAGGCCGGGCCTCCTCTAAAAAATAAAAGCAACTAATGTAATAAAATAATTCAAAATTACTATTTATTACTATTAAAATAATGTTCAAAATGTTATACAAAGGACGATAATTTTACATTAAGATCATTTATTCTCTTGCGAAAAATTATTTCATAAAGATCATTGACTGGAGGAATTTCGATTTTGCACTCAAGAAAGCATAATTATTGCTTTCAAAACACTGGTTGTCATAGCAACGTAAAAGAAA
>JABUQX010005050.1:45000-50000 GCA_015478945.1 Trachelipus rathkii
ACCACACAGGTAAACAAGAACGATATGGATGGGGAGTCGGGGTTTCTCGGCCTACCAGGGGACGACGGGGGGACTTCGTCAACCCTAAAAAGGATATAAAAAGGAAAAATAATATTTTCTCCAATTATATTGTACAGCGACATTTGGCAACTTTTCTCTCGAGACTGCAGCTTTCAACGTCTTTCAAGTCAATCAGAGCCTGCACTTTTTACTAATATTAATATGGAGTTATTAATAAATATTAGAATAAATTTTTTTTTTTAATTTCTGCGGTAAAAATGTCTCCTGATTAATAAAATGATATTTATTTTCGTGTATATGTTATAGTTTTCTAGTTACATGCCTGAACTTTTCGAGATCTAGCCTATATATATATATATATATATATATATATATATATATATATATATATATATATATATATATTTATATAAATTAAGTAATATATAATAATAATAATAATATACATACATATGTAAATAATAATATATCTATATATAATAATAATAATATATAATAATAATAATATATATATATAATATATATATATATATATAATAATATAATAATAATAATAATATGTATAACAATATATATATAATAATATATAATAATAATATATTTATAACAATAATAATAATAATAATATATATATAATATATAATATATAATAATAATAATAATAATAATAATAATAATATAATAATAATAATATAATATATATATATAATAATAATATATAATAATAATAATAATATATATATAATGTATGTATTATATCTATATAATATATATATAATATATATAATATATATAATATATAATAATAACTATATATATATATATAATAATATATATGTAATAATAATAATATATATATATATATATGATACAGGTGAATGGGGGTTGCCGGTTGTAGGTTATGTTCCGTTCATGGATTGGAAAATATCAACTACAATGGAAAAATTTGCAAAGAAAGCATGGAAGAAATTTATACGTGAAACAAATATCTTTTTTTTTTATTTATTTATTATATTTTATTTATTAACTTATTTATTTGTTTATTTACCTTGTTTTAAATATAAAATTACCTCTAATCAGAAATGTTTAATTAAGTTACCGGCTCAAAGAGTAATTTTAAGATAAGTTAAACCAGTGGTGCCCAACATTTAGTATATCTCGAGCAAATTAAGAATTTAAAATTTTAGGTGAGCCACACGAGAACGACGACCTTTTTGGAAAAATTAGCGACAGTAGGTAAGATGACATAATATTAATCTACTACTGTTTATTACTACTACTAATCTATTATAAATTAAATACAATTGAGGACAAACAAAACCTTTTAATAATCTATGTGAATACTGAAATTGAAATTTATGTATAGCTTTAAAACTATTTTGTTTTTAATAAATGATGAATGAATACGCGAGCCATGAGTAACACGTTGCTCGCGAACTACGAGTTGGGCACCACCGAATTAAACCCTATCATATAATAATAATATGGGTTACACTCACTATTACAACTCTATAAAATAGATTAATATCATTAGATCGAAAATTTCATAATTAGTTTTTCTGCATAAGCTGTTAATTTTAGCAATTACTTTATTTTATTTAGTTAGGATTATTAGATTTTATTGTATAGTTAAGATTTGGTTAGGCTATGCGAACACCTTTGGAGAGAATTCAAAATTTTTATGCTGTATGTAATAAAGTTGTAAATACAAAGTTAGGTTAAACTACGTGATAAAGTTTGTTTAGAATGAAATATTACTAGTTTTCGTGATAAAATTTGGCTAGTAGGCAAACTTTTTAGATTATATTATAAAGTTGGCTGAAAAAAAGGTTGACTAAGCTATGGGATGAAGTTTAACTTGAAATCAGAGAGTTTACGTTATGTGATGAAATTTAGCTAGAAGGTAAATTTATGATAATATCTGTGAATAAGCTTGTTTAGAAGTTAAAGCTTGGTTAGGCTATGTAACAATATTATATTTGATAAATCTTAGCTATATAGCAAAGTTAGGTTAGTCTATACGATAAAGTTTCATTAGATGGCAAAGTTTGGTTAGACTTTGTGATTAAGTTTGGCCTCAAGTAAGCTTTTGATATGTGATAAAGTTTAACTAGAATTCAAAGTTCGGTCAGAGTAGGTTTGGCTTACAAATTATACTACATTTATATATATATATATATATATATATATATATATATATATATATATATATATATATATATATATATATATATATATATATATATATATATATAATATATATATAGATATAATAATATAATATATCTATATCTAATATATATATAATATAATATAATATATAAAAATATAATATATAAAACATAATATATTTATATATATATATATATATATATATATATATATATATATATATATATATATATATTTATATATATATATATATATATATATATATACTATAATATATATGGTTGAGCTTTTACTTTGGGACCGGCGTGTAACTGGGAGAACTATAAAAATTCTATATTAAAACAAGTGACATTTTTGTAATCAGTGAAGAACTTTATTCAAAAAATGTAATAAAAAAATAGAAAAGTCTTAAAATAAGATTTTCATATTTATAATAATTTAAATACGATGTACGATAACTGCTCCAAAAAGTATTATTTCCGCGCCAAGGAGCACCACAGTTGCCTTTTTTTTTTTAACTAAAGGAAAACCCCGGGTAAACCGCAAAGATGGAAAGAGTCGGGTGCTGGTCGGCCTATGTGGACGACTCCCCTCTGTGCCCCGTCGGCTCGAGCCCCCTAAAAAAATCATTTCCACCCTATTCTTTGCGCAAAGGAGAGCATGATAAAAGCAATTTCTGGCAACTGTGGCGCTCCTTGGCGAGGAAATAATTTTTGGAGCAGTTATCGTACATCGTATTTAAATTATTATAAATATGAAAATCTTATTTTAAGACTTTTCTATTTTTTTATTACATTTTCTGAACTAAAATTCTTCACTGATTACAAAAATATCATTTTTTAGTGTAGCATTTGTAGTTCTCTAGCTACACGCCTGTCCTAAAGTAAAGTCTTACTCAGTGGCTCCCAACCGGTGGGGTCCCCTAGGGAGGCGTGAAGAAGATCTAAGAGAGGCGTGGGACAATTTTAATTTTTTTTTAATTTCCTTTTCGAAAGTAAACGGTAAAATTTTTAATTATATATATATATATATATATATATATATATATATATATATATATATATATATATATATATATATATATATATATATATAAGCTATATATATATATATAACCAATAATATCATATATATATATATATATATATAACTATATATATATATATATTTATATAAATATAAAATATATATATAACAATAATATATAGTATAATAATAATATATATATATATATATATATATATATATATATATATATATATATATATATATATATATATATATATATATATATATATATATATATATATATATATATAATCATAATTTATATAAATGAAATTATCCGGTAAAACTGAAAGGTAGGTTGTGTGTGTGTGTGTGTGTGTGTGTGTGTGTGTGTGTGTGTGTGTGTGTGTGTGTGTGTGTATTATTATTATTATTATTATACTACTACTACTTGAAATATTTTCATATTTTAAAATCTCATAATAAAATTCAAAATGGGGAGCGCGAGTTCTGTCGTTATACCCAAAAGGGAGTCGTCATGCAAAAGCTTGGGGAATCCCTGGTCTTTCTTCTGATATTATATATATATATGTATATATATATATATATATATAACTTCTATATATATATATGTATATATATAATATATATATATATATATATATATATAATATATATATATATATATATATATATATATATATATATATATATATATATATATATATATATATATATATAATATATATATATATATATATATATATATATATATATACATCTAACTAGGATACATCTATTTGTTGGTAATTTGAGATAGCTAGACCTTTGGAAAATAGGATGTTGCCAGAGTTCTATTTATTTGTTTGTTGTGCTCCAAATTATAGACGTAGGCGACTTTTTTCCTATAATTTCAAAAATTGATTATTACTTCGATTTAATAAAGTAGGTCGCCGTTTCATTAAATTAAAATAATTAATTTAATTAAATAATTATTTAGTGAATCATAAAGTTAGCTGGACAGCGATGACTATTTACCTCAAAGTGTGCTCTTTTATCGATCACTAAACTAATTATAAATATTTAATTAGTTTTACGTTGTACTTTTTCCAAGTGGATGTATTTGACATAGATTTCATAATTTCTAATAAAATTACATTATTAGACTTTTTCTACAGTATTATAAATTAATACAAGAAAATAAAACTTGCATTTGTGGTGAAAATTGTAGCATTTACAATATTAATTATAATTTTTTCGTAAGTTTCGTAAACTACAGGAATTTGTCATGAAGGTTACTTTTTGCATATTTCTCTTCTCCGTTTTAATAGAGTTTACAATTATATATATATATATATATATATATATATATATATATATATATCTATATATATATATAATGTAACATGTAATATATAGCTCTTTCATAATATGTTTATATGTAATAATAATAATAATAATATATATATAGGAACATAACAATAATAATAATAATAATAATATGTAATAATAATAATAATTCTTTGTATATAATAACAATAATATAATAACTACATATATATATATATATAATAATAATAATAATATATAATAATAAATAATAATATATATCATAATAATATATGTATATATATATATGTATATATAATATATATATATATATGACAGTAATATTAATATGTATATGTATATAAATATATAATAATAATAATAATAATAATAATAATAATAATAATAATAATAATAATAATAATAATAATAATAATATAATAATAATAATAATAATAATACAATTACAT
>JABUQX010005050.1:57500-67500 GCA_015478945.1 Trachelipus rathkii
TTATTATTATTATTATTATTATTATTATTATTATTATTATTATTATTATTATTATTATTATTATATGCTATTCCTTTCTTTTTATCACAGCATACCAATAACATTTTATTTAATTTTTTTTTTTAAAGATCGCCGTTATGATGTGAAAGATGAAGAAATGAAGTATTTGTTAAAAATCACTAACAACAATTATGAACTCATGGACGGACCGATGTCGCTACTCACCATTTTTCCATGGTTGATACCAATTGTGCCAAATTTTATCAAAAATAAATGGATGCTAGTGGATCGTCTTGTAAAGGGACGAGATGAAGTCCTAGGTTTGCTTGAGGTATTCATAATATTGTTTTATGATTCTAATAATTATTTGTGACCGAAAGATATTTTATTTTTAGTCTGAACAATAGCTTCCAAAATACTTCGTCAGTTTTACACTTTCTATATTTAATAAAGGCATGTTTGTTATAGTTTTATGAGTGTGAAACGTATTGTGGTATAACAGCAGATTATCCTTGTGACAGAATTTTTTTCTTTTTGTATTGTCCCATAGGGTCATTTCAAAAATATTTGAATATACATACTCAGTTTACCTTTTCAGAATTTGGTTGGGGTATTTTTATTACTGTTTTGCTGTGGAAAAGTTATTAGAATTTAACTTTAAATTAACTTTAAATCATTGTGAAAGGAAGTCTTTTTCTTTTTATATTGGTACCACTGAGTCATCAGAATAGATGAAAATGCATCATCAACATTACTTTGGTCAAATATTTGTGAGTTGTAAGAAATTGTTTTTTTCATAAAGTTTTACTATGGTAGATCTGTTGGGTGCTTTGTCTTTCAACCAAAAATTTTGAACAATCTACAAATTATAACTTCTGTAAAATTATGTCGAAAATTAGTCTTCAATCAATCAGCTCTTCCTCTTCAGCTGCATTCCAATCTTATATCATTTACCACCCGAACTTGTTCCTTTTTCAGAAACCTTTCAAAATTTCTTTCCGTCCTCACCACATCTTGAAAAAATCTGATAGACTTTTGAAACTTATTGGAAAATGGCTTTGCATGAAGTTCATCTTCTGTTTCTTTTCTATCTTATACCGTTCATCTTATTCCATCCTTCAAAATCTCTTTATATCTTGCATAAGTTGTGTTAGGTAGGTTTTGAACCCTAATGGAAACCGCCAACCTTACTGAAGAATCGTAAATTCAAAATAGGAATCCGGCATTGGGGAATCGTAATTGGATCATGATGGATCGAAATCGAATATCGAATCAATTAATAAGCGATTGCACATTCCGGAAAAAGAGCTTTAAAAAATATCAAAAATATTCGAAATATTAAAAAAAGCATCAAAAAGAAAATAAAAAAAGATAAATTAAAAAAATATATCAAAAATATATATATATAAAAAAAATTAAATAAAGATTTTTTTATTGCTCCTTATTTTCTGTTTTCCCTGACTAAAAATTTCCATTATTTTTAAGAACACAATTAAAGAACATAAGGCAAAACTCGACCCAAAAAATCCCAAAGACTTCATTGATAAATACATGATCGAACTTGAAATACAAAAGGAAAACCCAGACTACCAACACTGGGGAGGTTATTATTATTATTATTATTATTATTATTATTATTATTATTATTATTATTATTATTATTATTATTATTATTATTATTATTATTATTATTATTATTATTATTATTATTATTATTATTATTATTATTATTATTATATTATTTTTAATTAATTTTTAAAAGCAATTATCATTCAAAAACAACATCATCATGTTTTATACTTTATTGTTCTCACTATTAAATTGTAAATTTTACCTTTTCTTAACATTAATTAGATTTTGATTTGCTCATGAATATATATGATTTCTTCCTCGCCGGATCCGAAACAACATCTTCTACCATCCGATGGTTCTTCCTCTACATGGCCAGATACCAAGATGTTCAGAAGAGAGTTCAGAAGCAAATTGATGAACATGTACCAAAAGGACAACTTATATCTCTTCATGATAAAGACCGGTTATTATTATTATTATTATTATTATTATTATTATTATTATTATTATTATTATTATTATTATTATTATTATTATTATTATTATTATTATTATTATTATTATTATTATTATTATTATTATTATTATAAATTAATAAATTGTTTATATGAGGAATATTACGAATTAATTTTAACGATAATTGAATCTGTTTTAGTTTTACAAACACGTAACAAGCAGGTAACAAACACGAAATCGGGATCAAATAATAAGAAAGAAAGGTAATTATGTATATTAGCTCAGTATAACAAAAAGTGAATAATTTTTGAGATATTTTTTTTTTTTAATATTTTTCTTCCACATGCCAGAAGACCAAAAACCGTTGCCCTTATCTAACTATATATATATATATAAAGGCGCATAAGGCGTTATATGGGTTATATATATATATGTCGTATATATATATATATATATATATATTATAGCAGTATATATATATATATATATATATATATATATATATATATATAGAGAGAGAGAGAGAGAGAGTAGTATACATCACATTTGAACCCAAATTTCAAGCATGCCTCAGCTGTCGTTCCATCTTACTAGCACTTCTAGCTTGCTCTATCCTATTTAGGCTGAGTATGATGTTTTAACCCTAAGTAATGGAGGTTGCTGAATCGATTCCCGCGGTGTTAGAGAAAATCGGAGCAACCATATTCTAGCACGTCTAGCCTAAATTTTATTTTTCAAGGTATATGGAACGTGTATGGTGTCTAACTCTATATTTAGAGGGTTTGCAAATCGATTCCCGGTATTGCCGAATGGATCGAAGCAGTCCTTAAGGCATAGGCACCGGTGTTGCGGTGCTTAGTCATATTTTATCGTTTTTAAAGGGTTTGTAGTTAAAGTATTCTCTTCAAACTTGCCATCGTGTCTGTTGAAGGTGTTTCCTGCCTGGCCCTGAGGTTTCACGCCACTACGCCTAAGAATAAAGAGGTCTGAGCCCGGAAAGCATGAAAATGGACTAAGAAGGTTGAAATTTGGCGAGTACATAAAAAAAAGATGAATGAAATAGAGTCTTGAGTTTAAATTAGGTGTCAGAGCACATGAACCGGAGCCGGAGCTGATACTGGAGTTAGACTGGATTTACGGATTTAGCTGCATATAAGGTCAAGTGATGTCTTTAGATATGTTTTTAATGACGTAGATTCCGATTTTGAGAGATTCAGAACCCTCAAATGAGTTTGAGGACCCCCATGGATGGGTTCAAAACTGAAAAAAGAAGAAAAGCACAAAGTAAGATGAAGAAAGGAGAAAGAAAAAGGAAAAAGAAGAAGTCTCATATAATGATACAAATGAGTGATTGTAGAAATCGGTACCGGCACAGGTGAGGAGCCGGTGAGATACCGAGTTAGTAAACATGTACTTAGCATCATAATATTGATATCCTTGTAGTTGTTTTCAATGGCGTAGAATAAGAATAACACCATTTCAAAATTCTCAATGGTGTCTGAGGATCCACTTGAGAGCGGTTCCCACTAGAAAGCACAGAATGCAAGGCAGAGGAAGATTGATGAAGGGGGAAGGAATAAGAAGAAGTTTCATATGACGAAGCAAATGAGCCAAAGCTAGAACACTGAGCTGGAGGTGGAGTCGGTGCTGGAGCTGGAGTCAGAAAAAAAGCTCATAGTGCGTAGCCAGGAAAAATGAAGGAACGAACTAATAGAGGTCTCATGTTACGAAGTAAATGAGTCACTGTAGGTGTATACACTGGGACGGTGCGGTGCCCGATTTATTAAGCATGTACTTAGCCCCATAATAATTGGTGTCCTTATAAATTTTTATAAAGACATAGAGCATTAATAACAGTCTCAATACTCTCAAAGGTTTGTGAGGACCCCTGGAGGGGGCCCCGATTGAAAAGGAAGAAAATCAAAGAAAGTATAGCAGAAGAAATGCACAAAGTGCATAAGAGAATGCAGAATGAAGAAGGATGATATTGATTTCAGATGAGTCAGAAATGGTAAGGTCCCCATCTGAGACGGAACCGAACCCTAAAACGAGGATATGGAGCTAAATTTGGATACGAATTGAAGTACTGCGGTGATTGAATCAAACTTACATTCGACTGGTCTAATGTGTGCTATATCAAACCTATGTACAAAGATGGGTGCAGGTGGAATTCCTATGCATAGAGTTCTACATTTTATTTCAAACTAATGAATTTTATTTATATAAAACCTGTTCCATTATTAAAGTTAAAATTAAAGTTAAAGTTAAAGCTAAATTTTCATTTTGAAGGTTAAGACACTTTATATTTTTCACATTTATAATATAAGCATTACGTTTTCTTTCATATTTCCTTTTACTTCATGTTTAATTTACATTTAATCTTCATGTTTTTAATTTTTATTTATTTTGTTAAGTTTATATTTCGTTTTAAGTTTTTTTATATTAAAAACTTTTTGTTTATAAAAATTTTATTCATTGTTTTAAAAATTATTTTAAAACTTTTTATATATAAAAATTTTGTTTATTTTGTTTATAAAACATTTTGTTTTTACTAAAATTTTAAATTTATTAAAAACATATACTTTATGACCCTAAAGCAGTAAAGCAGTAAAGCAGTAGCGTAAACATTTAACCCCTCGCTATACCCCACGTCATTCCAGGGCTTGTTCTATTGACATACTGCTTTACGTCATATTTTGCCATGTATTTAGTATAGGTATAACAAAATAAGTTCTTTTGTATAAACATATCATAAGATTTATTAAAAACATGCTATGTTTTTCCTAAATTTTTATTCTTTTTTATTAAAAATATCAGCTATAAGTGACTAAAGTCATATTTAAATATCAATGCTATACAAACATTACATAAAAACAAGTTCTTTTGTACGATCACAACATAAATTTTTATCCAAATCTCTTTATTCTTTAATATTTATAACATAAAAATAACACATCTAACACACCTTACGTATGAATAAACAGTTAGCATCATCAAAATTCCCTGCACAATATCAGTAAGGTAGCTAGCATCACCATACAAAATTTAACCTAAACCTACTTAGCAACATAACTAACATTTCAGTGTTAATTTTTCAATATCGTAGTAATATTTTGCAAAACTTTAGAAAAATCTATCATGACCTAGCTATCTATCACTCTACTCGATGAAAATAAATGCCAATAAACTAAAGTTTTAGCATCAATAAAGCCTGAACTTTACATGAACTAAGAACATAACGTATCGTAACTTACCTAGCATACCTTACATATGAATAAACAGCTAGCCCTGCCAAAGCTTTGTACGTAATATTGATAAAGAATCTATCATTAGCAAAACTTAGCATACCCCTACTTTTTTCCATCATATGTATAACATAGCAATATTATTTAACATTGACAGTGTAAAATAATTTTTCATAGCCTAAACTAACTATCACACAGGTAAACTAATAAATGTTAACATAACAAGGTTTTTCACATCAATAAAGCTAACATAGCATAGCCTGAACTAAGAACATAATGTAAAACCACAAACCTAACATACCTTACGTATGAATAACCTGTTAACATTAACAAAGTTCCATCCTTATTAAAGGTAAAGTAGCTATCATTACATACAAAGCTCAAACTAAATCACTTTTCCAACATATCAATGCTAATTTTACATTGGTATAGTAATGTTTAACAAAATGTAACAAATATTTATCATAACTTAGCTATTTATCACTCTACTCACCGAAAAAAAAGTCTAACATAAAGTTTTAGCGTCAAAAAAGCACTTATAACATTACCTAGACTAAGAACATTACTTTCCTAGCATACCTTACATATGAATAAACTGCTAATACTGACAAAGTTCATTGCGTAATATCGGAATATTTAACAACACCTATCAAAATTTTGTCAGAACCTAACCTATCTATCATACAATTCAACGATTAAATGTTAACATAACAAGGTTTTAACATCAATAAAGTTAACATAACATTCCCTATACTAAGAACATAAAGTATAATAACCTAACTATCACACTGACAAACTAATATATCATGGCATAATAAAGTTTTCATTCCAATAAAGCTAACACAACATAACCTGAATTAAGAACATGATGTAAAACAACAGACCTAACATACCTGACGTATGTAAAAACTGCTAACATTAACGAAGTTCCATACTTATAAATGGTAAACTAGCTAACATTACCTAAAAAACTCAAACTAACCTCACTTTTTCAACATATCAATGCTAATTTTACATTGGCATTGTAATATTTAACAAAACTTAACAAAAAAATTTATTGCAACCCTGCCTTAGTATCACAATAACCAACGAATAATTGCTGGCATAAAGTGCTCACACCAATAAAGTCTACATAGCATTACTTGAACTAAGAAAATAACACACCTAGCATTCCTTATGTACGAATAAACTGCATTCATTAACAAAGTTCTTTATTTATCAACGGTAGAGTAACTAAAACTAACTAAAAAACTTAGCCTATCTTCCACTTTCTATCACATCTATGGCATATCAAAGTTAATTAACATTAACATTGGAATATTTAACAGAACATTAACAAACAGTTATCATAACATAACCTAACTATCACATTGAACAAAGAATAAATGATAACATAACGTTTTAACTTGTCAGCTGCTGTTAACATAAAATTTATCATAGCTAACATAAACATAACCTGAAATGTCATACTATACCTAACATACCTTCTGTACGAATAAACTAATTTCATTAGCAATGTTCTCAGCTTATCAAAGGTAAAGTGACTAACATTACATCACAAAACGTATCCTGCTCGACACCCACTTTCCAACATATCAATGTAATAATATCGCCTAAACTAAAAACATAACATATTAATATTGCCTAAACTAAAAACATTACATATCTTGTTTACTAAGAAGAAGCATGTAACCATTAACAAAGTTACCTGTATGTCTACGGCAAATAAGCTATCAACACCAAACAAAACTCAACCTAGCCTTACCTTGCAATCATATGTATATTACTTCAATGTTAATTTAACATTAACATTGTAATATTTAACAAAAATTTAACAAAAATTTATCATAACTTGACCTAGCCATCACAATGATCAACGATTAAATGCTAACATAGCAAAAATTTAACGTAACTAAAGTTAACATAATCATAAGAGCTAAGAACATAACGAGTTATAACATACCTAACCTACCTTACGTACGAATAAACCGCTTTCATTGACAATATTCTCGGCTTATTAATGGGTAAGTAACTAACATTCTCCTTAAAACTTAACATATCTCCCATTTTCTATCACAGCATATCAATGCTAATTTAGCATATTATAAGTGATTCAAATCACTTTCTAAGTATCAATACGGATCTAGCATTTCATAAGATAAGTTCTTTTGCACGATCACAACGTAAATATATTCTTTTAATGTTTATAACATAAAAAAACATGTCTAACATACCTTACATATGAATCAATTGCTATCTATTAACAAATTTCAATGCATAATACCGGCAGGTAAGCTATTTTCACCAAGCAAAACTTAGCCTATTCACACTTTTCCAACATTTCTCTAACATTACAGTGTTATTTTACATCATCATAGTAATTTTAACAAAACTTAACAATATATTCATATATATATAAATATATATATATATATATATATATATATATATATATATATATATATATATATATATAATATATATATATATATATATATATATATATATATATATATACTCTATATATATATATATATATATATATATATATATATATATATATTCAAATAGTAACTTTGAAAAACATTATTTAATAAGTAAAGAAATATATATTTTTGCGAAGTTTTGTTGAAAGTTACTATGATGATGTAAAATAACACTGTAATGTTAGAGATATGTTATAAAAAGTGTGAATAGGCTGAGTTTTTTTTGTGATGATAGCTTATTTGCCTGTATTATGCACTGAATTTTGTTAATAGATAGCAATTTATTCATATATAAGATATGATAGATATGCTATTTTTATGCTATAAACATTAAAAGAATAAATTTAGATTGTGATCATGCAAAAGAACTTTTTATTATGTAATGCTAGATCCGTATTGATACAAAAAATAATTTGAATCACTTTTAGTATGCTAAATTATCATTGATATGTTACAGCTGTGATAGGAAATGGGAGATATGTTAAGTATTATGGGAAATGCTAGTTACTTACCCATTAATAAGCCGAGACCAATGTTAATGAAAGTGGTTTATTCGTACATAAGATATTTTAGGACTCGTTATGTTCTTAGTTCATGTTTTGTTATGCTAACTATAGTGACGTTAAAATTTTGCTATGTTAGCATTTCATTCGTTGATCAGTGTGAGGGTTAGGTTCAGTTATGATAAATTAAGTTTTTGTTAAATATTACAGTTAATGTAAAATTAACATTGAAGTGATATAGATATGATTGCAAGGTAAGGTTAGGTTAAGTTTCGTTTGGTAATGATAGCTTATTTGCCATAGACATATAGGTAACTTTGCAAATGGTTACAGTTCATTCGTAGACAAGATATGTTATGTTTTTAGTTTAGACGATATTAGTATGTTACGTTTTTAGTTTAGGCGATATTATGCCATTGATATGTTGGAAAAGTAGGTGGGGAGCAGGATACGTTTTGTGATGTGATGCTAGTTACTTTACCTTTGATAAGCAGAGAACATTGTTAATGAAAGTAGTTTATTCGTACACACGGTATGTTAATTATGTTATGACATTTCAGGTTATGTTATGTTATCTATGATAAATTTTGCTAACAGCAGTTGATAAAGTTAAAACTGTTATGTTATAATTTATTCGTTGATCAGTATAGCAGAACCCAGGTTATGATAAATTTGTCAAGTTTTTGTTAAATGTTCCAATGTTAATAATTAAATTGGCACTGATATGTCATAGATGTGATAGAAAATGGAGATGGGCAACTATGGTTGGTGTTGGTTAACACCGTGGATAGCAAAGGGCTTTGTTGTAAATGCAGTTTGTGTACATGGGCTGGTTCAAGGCTAATGCTATGTAGGCAGTAAGTGAAGGCACACTTTGTTATGCTAGCATTTGTTCGTAGTTCAGTATGATGCCCAGGCAGGTTTTGTAATTTTTTTTAATTTTGTTAAACCTTACAATCTTTAAAGCTATTAACGGACCAAATTAGTTTGGTTTTAGAGCGTGTTAGCTAGTTACCATTGATACTTTGTTAATATTAACGGTTTATTCGTACTTTGGTATGTTAGATTTGTTGTTTTACATTATGTTCTTAGTTTATTGTTGGCTATTAGTGTGGCTTTATTACATCTTATGTTTATTAGTTTGTCGAGTGTGGAATTAGGTATGATACTATGTTCTTAATATAGGCGTGATGTTAAAAACTAACGTATGTTAAGATTAGTCGTTGAATAGTATCATAGATAGGTGGAGTCCCGACAGAGCCACTGTTCAGCTGAAAATACAAGTACAAAAGAGATACTGAAACTGTCAGTATTAACAGTTGTATCCAATCTCGAGTCAAAATGAAACAATTTGAAAACAATTAACAGCGGTCACAACAATCTCTTTCTTTATTACCTGTGCGAGCATCTTAACAAGTAATATCAAATCAAAAATACTTTATTCTGTCCATGGTATTTATTACATAATACTTATCGTTAAAAATTGCAATTTAATATTAAATTAATACATAGACGAGAAATTTGTTGTTTTTACATTTAGTTCAGGCTATGCTATGTTATGTGCTTTATTGATATGAAAAAACTTAGTTATGGTAACATTTTTGTTTACCTGTGTGATAGTAGTTTTAAGGTTATGAAAAATTATATTGCACTGTCAATGTTAAATAATATATTGCCATGTTATAGATATGATGGAGAAGGAAAGTAACTCTTTATTTATTATGTGGGATAGATACTT
>JABUQX010005050.1:77500-80000 GCA_015478945.1 Trachelipus rathkii
CCATGGAAGTACCTCTACGCCATTCTGTGTGAACCATCTCTTTACTGACTTCGACTTTGCTGAATGACACGGGGCGGAGTGCTGTTGAAAAACCCAAGGTCTATCGCCAAACCAATCCCTTGTTTGAGGTATTAAACGAGTTTGTAGTACATTTATATACTTATGCTGGTCCATGGTGCCTTCAACAATCATCAATCGACTTGGGCCATGGACAGAAATGGCACCCCACACCATGATTTTCTGTGGAAATCTTATCGTTTTTTTCAGGCATTTGGGTTTAAATTCCTCACCTTATCGCCTTCTCACGCTCTGCACACGATCATCAATCACAGCAATTGTGGATTCATCAGAGAATACAATCTGGATCAATATAAAACATAATATGAACAGTAGGAAAAGCATAGAAGATGATGCAAGTAGTCAAACAATTACAGAAATTCATGACTTTAAACCATAGATGGTTGATAATTCAGTAATAATGATATTTTCAAGTGTCATTGTGATTTTACTAATAACAAATGCTCTTTTATGAGTGATAAAAGAAATAATAGCTATCTGATCAACTCTTACCTGCTCCCATTGCTCAGAAGTCCAATGAATATGAGTCTGAGCCCAGGCATTACATGCCCGTTTCATTTCTAAAGTTAGTCTAGGCTTCTTTCTTGGACGATAGGCTTTTAATCCAGCATCTAATAGCCTCCTATTGGCGGTTCTTCTAGAAATAATAATCCCCTCTGCTGATAGAACATTGGAAAGCTTCCTACATGATAGTCTTCTATTTTTCAGAGCCATTTGAACTATTTTTCTGTCCTCCCTGGGTGTTGTTTTCTTTTCTTTCCACATTTGCCAACCCTATTTGAGCTCAAACTGTGACCGTATTTCAATTTCTTCTTAATATTACTAACTGTTTGAGTTGAAACCCCAAGTTTTGCTGCTATTTCTTTCTGTTTTAAGTTGCTCACTTGCAATAACACATTAATCTGTCCGACTTTCCGTGGACTCAAATCACTAACTTTACCCATATTTGATCAATTTTATAAACTACTAAAATATCTGAAAATAATGGTATTATTATTAAAATAATACAATAAAACACTAGTATACACTAATTATAACAAATAATAAAAGGTGTAAAACATCGATAACACACACAACTCCCGTGAAAGCAGGACAGCAACTGAACGTGAAAATATAATAAACACTGAATAATTCACCAAATCTGTCATTGTTGCCAGATACTGCCACACAATACTTTGAAGTTTGGTAAATAAATAGTAAAATATTTATATTATCCTAGTGTATTAAAATAAGTTCAAAAAAGTTGAAAAAAATTAAATTTCATAACCTTTTTATTCAAAAATAGCAAATTTTTAAAAAATCCATAATAAATTTGCCAGTACTGTATATATAGCCTTTGGTTTTTACTTTCAAACATGTTTTCGCATGTGACTCTGATTATTATTCGCGGTCTGGATGACTGTTAGCGGTGTTGCCAGAATGCCAGCCAGCATTTTGCAGTTAACTGATTTAAGATCTTGCTAAAGCTTTTATTTAAAATTTTGAAACATTTGCGATAAAAGTATATTAATTTTTTAATAAAACGAATCATTTAAATAACAGTATCTTTGTAACTATTTGATTATTTTAATTTTGAAATATATTTAGCTTCTGAAACTCATATACCCTTAACCATGATGCAATTGAGTATCTTCCGAGGTTCGAGTTCTGATGTCAATCATGTGATTGGATTCCCCTTCTTGTCAATCGATCATGTTCAATTATTGAAAGATGGTTGTCGTGAGTCTTGTGACTGTGTGACCGGTGACGTGTTTAGGACTTACTTAGAAGTGTTGTTGTTTTCTTTTATCATTCAATTAAATTTTTAAAAATGTCTTTATAAACATAAAAAATAAAATTGGACTAGGGTACTAGCGCTTCTTTTCATAATCAAAAGAAAGATTCGCCAAACGTTGAACATAATATATATATATATATATATATATATATATATATATATATATATATATATATATATATATATATATATATATATATATATATATTTTTATAATCTAAAGAAAGATTCGCCAAACGTTGAACATTATATATATAGCAAATTTAGCAAATTCTGATTCGGTTTCCAGAAGTAAGTTGCGGAGATGTATAGAAAGAGAATATGGGTATTAGGAAGAATGTTGAGATCATTCAAGAGCTTGTATGATATATGTAAATGCACAGTCCGAACTGGACAAAAAAAAAGAGGGGGTTCGAGGTCAAAAAGGGAATAAAATAACGTAGTGTGTTGTCAGTTCTATTTTTTGTGAAAGGAGAAGCAGAATGTGATATCTTTGCAAAAGTAAATGATGCTGTATTCTAGAGCGTGGAAAGAGAAGGTGCAAAGAAAGGAGTAGGTGGAATGAGTATTTTGAAGAGGCTGGTTTGAAAATGACAAAAAAAAAATCTTTACTCAAACGTTAAATTGTAAGAGAGATGTAGAGGA